>JAKELI010000307.1:0-57738 GCA_021525025.1 Lactarius hengduanensis | reverse complement strand
GACTTAGTGTATATTGCTTCAATATATTTGCATATCCATTTGACCAGGTGGTCCTTGAACGAACCCTTGATGATTTGATGCAGTAAATCCGGCGACAGACTTTCATAGATATCGGCACGTGGAAAGTCGTTGGTGAACGGCTAAGAAACGAGTTTGAGTCACCTATGCACAAATAAGAGCGACGCACGTACAACGATGTCGTCATCGATCCCATACGTATCCCACAGCTCGTCAGAGCTGAAGGAAGAACTGGACACGAGAAGGTCGGTGAGCGCTCGCGTTCGACGTCCTCCGGCTCCATCCAGATTTCTTGCATGAGCGGTGCATCTACATGGAGAGCGTATAGGAGCGTCTGTAAGTGAGCCAGTGTCAGGGGTAGAGTGGTGAGGTTCCGCACCTCGCACACCAGCCTTGTACCACCCCCGCAAGCATAATTTGTTCAGGGTAGTCAGCAATAAACGGTCCAATATCGAATACCACGCGACGATAGTGTCCATCTGGACAGCGACGCACTACAGGCGTAGTCATTGCTGGTCGCAATGACTCCAAGATAGCGCTGATGGAAGAGTGGTACAACTGTCGTTTAAATGTGCGGAAATTGGGGTCGTCGTCGAACCCTCTGCCAGCTGGATAGAGGGTTTTAATGAGTAAATCTCCGTGTATCTGAAAATGACAATGACGAACCCTTGGGAATCGCAAGAAATGCGATTGGTATGACTCCGTTCCTGTGTCCACGCCGAGCCTCGTTGTGAAGATTGCCCACAGACAAGTATAGTGGGTGGTACTCGACGTGCCCTGTTGCGACACTGACAGTCGTTTTGTCACTCCCTAGTATCACGGCGCAGTACATGGCGCCCTCCATTGTCGGATCGTCCTCATATATCATGGTCTACCAATAGTGGACATGTAGTCAGAACACTAATAATATACTCGGATATGAAGTACTCACGCTCCGTCGCCACGCGAAGTGCCCACTCATGAAATCTGTGAATCTACGTTCACCTTGGGTGTCGGTCATGATATATGGAGCGGTGTCGAACTGAGAAGCGAAGTCTGGATTATCAAGTAGGTTGCGGATGACTACGTCCGGATCCCGATACCAGACCTCGTATTCTTCCCTTTTCCAAGAAGGTGCATGCTCCGGAATATCCGAGTTGTCGGATGCCGCATTGACAGATAAGCACTGCCATGGTGCGTCACCGTCCTGTATGGCGTCAATTGTCGCATAGAGAGTACGATGTGAATCATATGGGGCCGCGATGTCATGTTTCTCCACAGATAGTGCCCAGAAATCAAAAAGTTCGTTAATATTTGATGCCGACATCTGGGCCTTACGGAACAAAAAGTCTGCTAGGAGGAACTGCGCAGCATCTTCGAAAGGACTCCAGTCATCAGGTGGTAAATCGGAGCGTGCAGGGGGAGGCGTCGCTTCTGGCAACGTATTTCCATTGATGTCAGTAGCACATCCTGAGCGATAAGGTGATAAGCATCGCAGTCAGTCTATGCCAGTGGGTGAACAAAGGCGAAATTCCATACCATAGAGTCGAGAGTGTTTTCGCTTGTGGAATTGCTGACGATGATGGTTCACTGGGGGGTGGTTGTCGTGATCTGTGTCGGCAGCAGCGGTGGCAGAAGGACTTGGTGGCGGCTGTGGACTAGCGATTGGAGGGCTGGGAGGCTGCTGGTGGCCGGTAGTGGAAGGGCTTGGTGATCGCTGAGGACTTCCGGGAGGTGACTGGGTTGGTGCTGCGCTTGCGTGAGTTGCTTGGTGTGTAGTCGGAACCCTGCGTAGATAATGGACTTTGCGAATGTGCTTCGTTCGCCCACGATGACCGATAAATTTCTTCCGACAGCCCAGGTAAGGACAAGGGATATAAATCTGGACCATATGACAATACGGGGAGTGGATTTACGAACCTAAACAATACAGTAGCCCTGACTAGTACTAAGTGAATTTGTTGATTGATGCACGGGCCAAAAAGAGGTAGGAACGCAGTTCTGGTCGGTTAGCGTCCAAATCAACCCCCTGGTCCTTACCACCCAACCACCAACCATCCTGCATACGTGTCTGTTATTCCAACCATGGAAGACGAGATCCCTAGGCCACGGCCTCGTCGTGTAAACGCGAATACTCACCCTGGGAAAATCGTCAACGACCTTAAACAGAAACGCCGCACTACGGCCGAAAAACTCGCTGACGACAAAGCCAAAGCATCCAAAGAAAAGGAAGAAACCACAAAAGCCAAGAAAAATCGACAAGCGGAAGTTGCCCAAGTCGCTGAGGTCGAAGATGCTCTTCGCCGAGAGGACAGAACCTATCCCAACATTGTCAATGAAGGCGACACTGACTCAGATACTCACAAGTTGAGGGTTAGCGACGACGAATCTGAGGTGGATCACCCAGAGGCCGAGGTGCCCGAAGACACAGCGTCCAACACAAAATCACAGAGGTAGTTAATGTCCACGTTGACGACATCCGAGCTGATCGCTGACCGTTAACATACTGCCAGTGAGAGTAACCTTGATGGCGATGTGCATATGTCCGAACCAGAAGATCCTGAAGGCCATAAAATTGTGGTTCGAGAGAGCGATGACGACGACAGTGACGACGAGTACCAAAATGACCCCGACGAGGAAGACCCAGACACAGACAAAGAGGAGAGTGAAGGCTCGGACAGCGGACTTGAAGAACTGGAAGAAGAAATCGTGGCAAGGAAGATGGAAAAGAAGGGAAAGAAAAAACGCAAAGGAAGCGTTGATAAAAGAAAAAAAAAAGTAAGTCACACGTTCCCATTATCATGATGGCAGACTCTCACGTTTTATCCCCATGAGGCGCCAACTCCGGCAAAATCTGGGCTCCGCGAAGAGATCACCCAAGTGCGCAAGACATCTGCAGTATCGGGACAGAAGAGAAAGCCTGGGCCTGAGCCAGTCAAGGACAGCAGCGACGAAAGTGAAGATGAAGAGGAGCGTACTAAACGGTGAGTAGACCGGTGACTGACACGTGACTATCAATCACGTACTTGATGACAGGCCGCAGAAAAAAATCAAGAAACAAAAGGGCGACACTGCCCCTGCCAGAGGTTTGCGGACGGACTGGCGGAAGCTCATCGACCACTCAGGCTCCGGGAAGCAAATACTACAAGAAGACCGCCTCACTGAAAGACCCGACTTTGATTCCCACCCAGCCCCGGACCCCGACCATTTCGGATGCCAACGACGACCTATCCCAATCAAGACCGTCCTCTCGGACATCGGCATGGTCACACATGCAAAGCACGAGCGATGGGCTGGATGGCGCTGTACCAGATCTCTGGCCGTCAGGGACTTTTGACGACGATGAGGATCCTCGCTCATTGCAGGCCGCCCGTGCTGCGAAGAAGGCAAAGGCTGGTGCGTTTACTATTCAACTTCAACTTGCCAGTGTCCTCACTACGTGAGTCGAAATTGGCAGTTCAACACCAAACTGGGTCGCGGCCATCCGCGAGTTATACCAGCAATCGCACCACATCTGTGGTATGTTATTGTACCCTAGTAACGCTACTGCTGAACGACTCTATTTCGCAGGTGGGCCCAGTGGTGAAGAAAAAGGACATCAATACTGCAGGCCTCACGCGAGGACCCGTCGTTAAGTCCGAGGGCAACGAACTGTCAAAACCTTACCGGCTCCTCAAGGCCTCCGATATCCCAATCACAGGAGAACACGAAAACGCGCAATGGGATCGCATCGTTCGTGGAGTGCTCGACTGGGCAGGGACGTTACCGGATACCTTTGGGACTAACGAGCATCCCGATCTTTTAGACACGGTACAGGCCTTGTGGGACAAATGTCTGCCCGAGAGAACAGAAAATGTGCGCGTCAACCCTGCCATCAAGAAAGTGGTGAGTCGGGCCGCCTCTTATATGACCACTGCGACTGATTGTTCGTGATTTTTGTGAGGTCATTGACCGTCTCAACGAATGGCGAAGCACCATCGGCAAGAAGGCAGGTCGCGGTCATCAACGACTTTATCAAGCACGATGCCACGCTGAGAAGGGATTCGGCCGAAGTCGCCACTTTCGTTCGTGGATTGCTGCCCTATCCGAACGAACGTCCTGTTGCGTTCCCGCTGATATATTCTAATCCGAAGGTGCGTGTGTCCGCACCCATTCGTTTCGCGAGGTGCTGATGCCTTTGGTGCTCAAAGGCATCCAAAGGGTCATGGTTGGCCCCCCTACTCCTCCAGGTTTTCGCTGTGCACCTCCGGCGAGTAACGAAGGCGCCAACAAATTTTGGCTTCCCCGCTGGTGCCTTAGCACTTAGCACGGCCGCGGTAAGTCGTCACTCACGTGCGTGTACAACACTAATCATATCATGCAGTTGGAACGTGGCCTTACGCTCTTCAAAACCGGGGTCAATGTTCGAGACGAGAAGGCCGCCAACAATGCTGGCCGCGCGTTCGACAACAATCCCTGGGGCACGATCGCGTGCCAGTATGCTCAGTCAACCTGCGACCTAAGTGAACGCAAATGGGGGCAAGTCATCGGCGCAGCTTCCATTTATCTCGCAGATCGTGTAGGGGCCCCAAACGTGGAAACCCAACGTATCCCAGTCGTTCCGGATGGTCGTAGCAGGATCGCGGTGTCTGACGATGAAGCGGATGACGAGGCGGACATCTAGGGACTCGTAAGGGAGTGGACTCGGACGACGGACTCGGAAATCGTATGCCGCGTATATAGAACTCGGAAATCGTATGCCGCGTATATAGAACTATAGTACATAAATACACGAACCCCAGTCTGGACAATGACTGCCGGCGTCTGATAAATCCTCGAGACTGTCTGGGATAAACATGACTGGCGGCCATCTGTGTGAATCCTCAAGACTGTTCCTGAGACTGTTTTCATGGCTGGTGGTGTTTCTGTGTGTATATTCTTCGATCCTGGACGGATGACTGGATGGACACGGAAAATCTGTATTCACCTCTGTATCTACATCTGGACATGACTGGGATGTGTCTGTTGTCAGTTTGTCGGTCTGGCTCGGTCAGGATCATCCTGCATCCAGACTCAATTCTGGTGGACTGCTGCACTGGGCCCAGTACCCCCAGTACCTCCCAGGCCCTCGGAAAAAATGCTGATGGGCCAAGTCGTGACTCTCAGAGTCTCAACGAGGTATGCTCAGATTGACGATCTGGTAAGCCTCAAAGTTCGATTCACCATTAGCTCCTCTTCCCGTAATCTGACACTTCACGAGTGTCAGTGTGTCCCGAAATCGTGGTAAGTCAGCACCTGGTCCGCGTTGTAGATCTTTTAGCTCGTCATCTATATAAGATGTAGGATGTTCCATTCTCCAGCCTTCCAACAAACTAGCTCACTCACAGTCGACAACCAAAGGTCCTCGTCCTCGTCGTCTACTTCTCCCGGCTCTAGAAAGAAGCCCAGCCCCCTTGTGCCCTCGAGAAGAACCAAGAAAAAAGGAAAGGAACCCTTCTTGCTCGTTACCTGAACTTGTACGTCGTATCAGGCCTTTTTTTTGTTCCGACTGGATCACCGTCGCTGACTGATGTTGTCTAGGATCCACCCCATGGATTTGATGCAGTCGTTTGACGCTATCCTATTCCCGGCAGACGGGCGCCCGCCTCACGTCGTCTCGCTTATGACGAGCCCGGCTTCTTTCTCAAATCCGCACACACCGGCCCAAACGAATGCGGCGCGCGTCCCACATCCGGAAGTACACATGGAGTACATCGCGGAGGACCCCAACATGCGGGCTTGGCACTACCAGGTGTGTGCTGCAGCCGCACCACCACTCGCAATTCTCGCTCACACACCTCGCTTGTGGAAAAAAAAATTTACAGACCGTCGAGGCGCTGGACATGATGAACAAGAAATTCGCGAACCCATACATCGTGTACTACCCCGTCGTCTCGCGCGACGGCATGCCGTTCCCCGTAAACCGGACCGTGCGCGACATCCAAGAAGAGGTGAACAAGGGCCGCCGCGGGCGCGAGGACCAGCTCTGGCGCGGAAACCTCGTCGCTGCCAAGTTCGCCGACGACCACTTTGAGCAGATGATGGACGCGTCCATGGCGGACTTCCCGATCCTCAAGAACTACCTCGCCACGCACGTGTCGCCGATACGTGTCACCAGCGCGCTCACGCCCGCCCCAACCCCGCCCACTCCGCCGTCCCTGCCCCCGCCTCCCACTCAGCACCAGCACCAACAATATCAGCATCAGCAACTTCAGCAGCAGCAACAATTCCACCACCCTCACCACACGGCGGGATTCCCCGGCGGCGCCCGCCACATGCAATATGCTGAGCCCGGCAGTGGCCACCCGGCGGCCTACGAACGCGAGCCGGCGGCTGGCGCTCATGGTGTCCCCGTGACTGCACTCCGCCGTGACCCTAGAACTGCTGCTGCGGAACAGCACCTCCATCCTATGGAGTTGTGACGCACGCACCCCAGGTCCTCTTCTCCCGCGTGAAGAACGAAAAGGATTCCATTCCATTCCTCGCTTAATGCCTGTTTTGCCTCGCCTCGCCTAGACTAGACGCCCTACCTCCCCTCCCGCGCGCTTCTGGTCAAGCATCGCTAAACCTGACCCACCTACGTATACCCCCCGTTTCTCCGCCGTTATCAGTCCGATTATCGCCAAGCCGCCAAGACAACTGATGACTTCTTTTCTTCTGCTGCACGTAAAATCTCATCACCATGCATTTCCATCGTTCCATACCCATCCATCAACCCATCATCACTGCATCCCATCCAATGGACCGCGCCATATGATACATGTCTACCTGTCTGTCTATATTAATTTCCGTGTCGTTTCGTTTCGTGTTTTTATTTTCTTTGCCTGTATCGTTACTTTTCCGGACCCTTGCGCTCGCGTACTATGATAATAGGATTGCATATAAAAGTCGATATTCCCTCTTACTTGCTCGCCAGTGCAAAGATTACGTCACAACGTATGCTGGACTCGCGGGGCATCATCCTACCAAACGACATTCCCCGTCGTTCCCACCGCGAGGCGAGCGTGGAAAAGCCAAAGTTACATATCGGACTCTCTGGCTCACATACACTATATACTGCATGGCGATCCGGGAGCTTTTGCATTAAGTTGGGTGCACGTACCTATCTTCCTTGCCATTTTCTCTCTCTCGACCAAAGATAATCAACTGCCTGTCCGTCATGATCGCCGAACTGCTGATTCCGATCGTTGGCGGAAGTAACTCAGACGAAAACAAGACCAAAAAGTTGTCAAAAGAAAGATAGTGTGTGCCAAGGCAAGGGAAAGCAACATAGTGTTGCCAAAGTTTGGTTCAGTGCGGTTCGGGCCCCCCCAGCACTGAACCTGAACCTGAACTCTGTCCAAATTTCCGAACCTGAACCTGAATTGAACCCGAACCTCCTGAACGCGTTCATGTGCGTTCGGTTCAGGTTCGAACGCCGAACTTTGTAGCAACTTTTTTTTTTTTTCACAATGTCGACTAGACTGCAGAAAAACTCTAACTAAGAGACTACTATAAACTAGCTCTACTAGCGACCGCCAGGCCCGCCAGACGTCTTCCCGGATGAGAGGCCCTGCTCGAGCAATCGCTCCCAGATGCCAAGATCGTCCTCTGACATGCTCCATGAACTATGGTGCACGCATGAGAGCAATGTTTTGCGAGAGGACGGACGTCTCACCCGATGGGAAGAATAAGGACCGAAATGACACTCCGGAAATTACCAGGCCCTTTCCCCACGCACTGCATTGCGACTAGGCGCCAAAGCTGCCTCCTAATTTCTACGGTACCCGGTCCGTCGTCCTGGTGTGGAATCAACTCAAACACATTCGGGATCCCGACTATAATCAGAGCTGAGCATAGCAGATTCCAGTCTCTGAGTACGTCCTGATCGGCAAGATGGAATGTACGCTGTAGAGTTGCCACCAAGAGAGAGGAGGCCACTGCGGTCAGCCAGGAATGCGGGAAGATGCTCTGGACGACCACCCAAAGGTGCCTTGACACAGCGAGTGACTGTAGCTGGATTGCGACCGACTTTGTATTTCCAGATTGAGGGATTGAGGGATCTGGTAGGAACTGGGAAAGTAGGGAAGATAGCCGTGACCCAAAATCAACGGAGGTAGGGGATTGGCCATCCAGTCGGATCAACGGAGCTCGAACAGCTAGAAGGGACCGCCACGCAGGAAGAACGATGGTCTGCGCCAATACATGAGAAATGGAACAAGTAGACGTGTAAAGGGACGCACCGTCAAGTCGGAGTCACAGTTCTGGATGACAGAAACAAGGCAAGACGACAGTAGTTCCCAGTGCGACAAAATCTCTTCGGAGGATAGGCACCGTGGTGAAAAGACGTATGTCGATCCCGCTATCTCCTCGATTTGATATTTATGGGCACGAAGAAGCGAGCCGTCAAAAAGGAAAGGCGATAGTAATAGCTCTGCAGTCCACTCGGTTTCCTGCAGCGCGCCCTCGGACGTTCTGACTTTGCACGTGAGGTGTACGAGTAACTGGCAAGCCTCATCCCGAATCTCCTGCAACTTGCTGGACAGCATATCACGCACGATCTCGACTGTACTGGAGATGACCCATCTACTCGTGCTTGCTCCTTCGTACTGGGAATCCATGCTGGTCATCCCTAGCAGCGACCAGACGAGAGCTGTACCAAGGTCGCCATGCATTGCTTGCTTGAGCACAAGAACGCAGCGCTGGACAATATCGTCATCTACTTTCGCAGTCAGACCCTGTTAATAAAGCTGAGTCATCGACCAGATGAAGGTGCGCCAAACGTGAGGGTTGAGATCACGTCCCGGGCGATGTCTTAGGGCCTTCTGTGCGGTGTTCATGATGAGCTTTAGAGGTCCGTGATGCAAAAAAAAAATGACCGGCCCAGGAGGACAGAAAAGCTTGCTATGGCAGTCATCGCCCAAGGTGCATTCTCGCCGACATTGCCGAAACTCTTTGACGAGACTGCTGAATCGAGGAGCGGAGGGAGCTTCCACGACGACGTAGGGTGGCGTGTTTCGAGTGTGAGGAAAGAATGTGTGTGATGGCATATAATCTCTATGGTTTTCTCGTCGACAAGTGTTCTATAGGTGATAAGCGTTTGGGAGAAAGATGCAAGGACGGTGGCGGCATGATGGCGAAATTCTGAGGACGAGTGCACGATGAAAGGAAGGATATATGGGAGGAGATCGGCCAGGCGCGCTATGGAGATGAGCATCAGGCGGACCAATAAATTAGTCACACACTGTGGGTGCAGAGTCAGCGCCGTAATATGCTGTGGAAGCTGCCGATGTACATTCAATACATCTACTACGATTAGATCGACACAGGTAGTATCTCTCGCGGCGGCTTCAAGAATAAACCCAAGGTATGAAAATATGTCTTCTATCCGAGGAAGTAGAACCGCTTTCGGAAGCTCTTGAGTTCGGACGATCCAAGACACATGGATGGTAGCTTTTGATGCATTGAACGACGGAAGGTGAGGACATCGAACGATGGAAATGACGTCTTCTAGAAGAAAGCCGAGATGTTGTGCTGGGGATATCGTCAGGTCGATTCCTTGCTATACCACGAGTCCAGACGTACCTGAAAAGACTGATGAAAGCACCGGAAGTCTAAATATCTCAGACAACAGACAAAGAGCATAGTGGCACAGGGTTGACAGGTCTGCCGCACGACTCTTGTTGTATACCGTCGGTTCCCAACCTACAGTCCTCTCAGTGGAACCAGACAAGCTGAAAGACGAATCCTCATACGTTCGCGGCGCGGAACCGTGCAAAGCCCAGGAGATATCCCTCCGCAGGGCTGCCACCACGTCAGCACCTTTTTGTCGGAGCAACTCGAGCGCTGGGAATGTCCTTGTCCCGACAGTAAGGGTGCTAGATGAATGCCTGATTCTCATGGACAGAGTGTGGTATGCTTCGGTGATGTCGTGAAGGGAAAGCCGACCAGAAGTGAGGGCGTCGTGCGAGCAGGCGATAGTTTCGACGGGTCCTAGAAAGTAGTCGGAGCGCTCCAGTGGGTTATTGTTTGTCAAAGGTATGGACATCGAAGGAGGCAATGGGGTCATGGTTGTATGCGTGTGGGTGCCAGAAGAAGTTTGAGGCGGAGCGAGGCACGAGTGGCGGCGGTGCCTCCCGTGGCCGCATCAGGAAAAACCTCCCGCGCTAGCGAGAGATAATTTGAGATAATTTCCATATTGGGCAAGAATTATTGACATCTTAGTGACAGCTAGCGTTCGCTAGTCTCAATTATCTCAAATTATCTCAAATTAGCAAAGTAGGTTTTTCCTGATGGCCGTCGGCCCCACGTAAGAGAAACGTGCTCCCATATCCACCTTCCTATTACACCCACAAACGTCATGTCTTGTTCTTGTTGTGCTAAATCTGATTTCATGTAGTACTGCGTCAACGATATATATACAGTAAACATACGATGTGCAGATTAATGCGAGCGAGTAAACGGGGAATCCAGAGTGAGACGAGATGCGATTATTATATACAACCAACCAATGGCAAAAGCAAAGTAATCAAGATACATTGACCTAATAGACACATTAAAGCCTGAATCATTCGTTGAGTGTGCGTAAATGTGTGCGTGTGCATGAAAAGATAACAGGGGAGAAGGAAAGAAAGGAAAGGAAGAAATAGAGAAACATGGAAAGGACGATCGCGAACAACTATGGATTAGGGACGTAATCTGCGTCCTCGGATTCCTTGTGGTGGGTGCCCTATTATCACTCACGACGCTTATGGAGCCCACGCCGTGACACTGTGGGGTATTCACACTTGCGTGAGCGCCGTGCACACTGGCTGCAATCGGGGTTAACAATCCAATTCGCCACTCAGAAATCGAGGGTAC
The DNA here is from genome assembly GCA_021525025.1 of Lactarius hengduanensis. Taxonomy (NCBI): domain Eukaryota; kingdom Fungi; phylum Basidiomycota; class Agaricomycetes; order Russulales; family Russulaceae; genus Lactarius; species Lactarius hengduanensis. The sequence continues at coordinate 46,884 of JAKELI010000307.1, read as the reverse complement.
CACTCACTTGCATGTCGGGTCAGCGCTTCCCATGGGGCGGCGCTCCGCATGCGATCTTCCACTCATGGCAGAACAAGCAGGCAAACGCAGGTTTGCGCCATGCACTCCGTTTTATCGACGGCAACTTCAACACGCCTTGCCCGGCCTTGGGGTTCGGCGCCGACGCCGGCGGTGGTACCTGCGACGAGCTTGCCGCGTTCGTGTCGAGGTGTATGCTCGATGTTGGCGCCCCGATATCGGATGACGAGAACGACGAGGAAAGCAGGCGTGGGGTCACGCGCGCCAGGTGAATAAGCAAGTTGCCCCGGTATCGCGAGGGAGGGTGGAAGAGGGCATCGCTATCCGCGAGGTAAGCATAAATGACACGGGACATGAGGCGGCGAACAAACCTTACGATGATGCGGGTGACCATGTGTCCCCGCTGGAGTGGGGAAAACATGGGTATGCTCTTGGCTCTCCTTGCCAGTGGGATGTGACGCCAACTCGCTGGAGAGCGGGAGGGTGCTAAGTGTGTCATTGGCGATAAGGGCTGTCCGTTAACGCCTGCGTATTCAGTTTTGACGGGGTTTGATCCAACCAGGGTCTTGGATTGCCCGTGTTTAGGAGCGGATGAGGACGGCATTGGAGGGCTAGGAAGGGCAATAGAGCCGTGGTTGATGGGTCGAGACTTCGGTGGAGGGGTCTCCACGAGAGCATAACCGAGCTCGGAAGAGCTAGAAGACGGGAGAATCGGCGGGATTGGGGGTTGGGCATGGTGCTCATAGTGACCGAGGCAATCATCATAGTGCGAGTAGTAGTAGCCAGAAGGAACGGGATCCAGGCCGTGTTGATGTTGACCCTGGAGTGGGCCGTCCGAGAGAAAATACCCAATTGAGTCATATGGGGAGGAGTGGAAAGAGATAGCAGGATCAGAGGAGTAATAGTACGCTGCCAGTGGTGAATAGTACTCGGTCACCAACATCGCCGTAATGTGTTAGAGTTGAAGCGTCGGGGGCGTTTGGGCCGGCTTGACCGGCAACGCACAGATGCATTAAGTCGCTCACTGGCAGTTGCTCGGCCACGGTCTTGGTTTGTTACTGTACAAAATTTATTTTCTGAAACTGAGCCTACTAGGAGCCCCAGATCAACTTGAAGGAATACCAGTCAGCACAGCTGAGTATGACTGAGTCTGGGTTTTGGATTATTCTGATAGTAACGTGACATGGCCTGGGCCCCGGCCCCGGCGCCCGAGGACGGTGCCAGTGCCAAGGGGGGTCAAAAAATTAAAAAATCGCACGGGGTCGGTAAATTTTTTTAACGGGCTGAGCCTGACCCCCTTCCCCCAGCGTACCCCCAAAAAAGGAAATTTCGTCCAAATATAGAAATCCATGATTACACAAGATAGGGGTTTCCCCACACTACGGGAGAGTGTGAAACCAGAACATGTACAAAACAATCAATACGCGCGCACGGAATCAGTCAAGGTCAAGGGTGGTAACTGAACTGAGATGGAAAGGAAATGGAGACGACTCAAGGGCCCAAGATTACGAGTTAGCGCGGGAGACGGGAATGAGACACGTCCAGAGTCAGGGAAGTCGAATGGTTCGTTTATTGCCATCTTTGTTACTGTAATAAATCTACAGTATCTACCTCTCAGTTGTTGTCGTCATCGCCGTTGGGGTTGTTGTCACTGTCGGGATTGTTGTTGCTGGCACCTCGCTGCCGTCGCCGTTGCCTCATGGTGTAGTCACCCCGTCGCCGTCATCGTGGTCGCCTCATCACAGTTGCCTTGTCACCATCATCGCGGTTGCCTCGTCGCCATTGTTGTCACCTGTCGTGGCCGTGGTTGCAGTCGTCGTTGTCATGATCACCCTGTCCAAGTCATTGCAGTTGTCACCTGACGCCTGCTACTGTAGTCCTATGTCGGAACCAATAAATAGACACGGATCAGCAAAAAACAATCCAAAAAACAAACAAACATAGCTGTGATGGCAATGAGATGTTGCTTCTGCACAGGAGTGACGCAGGGGGGCTGAGACCGCTGAGCCGCGTCACAACTAGCGACAGGCCCATGCGCATGCTCACTAGCGACGCTGACAAGGAGCGGGCTGGCGAGGAGGGTGATGGCGGGCAGATAGGTGAGGGAGACTGCGAGCGCGGGCGTGCGTGAGGAGGAGGAGGAGGAGGAGGAGGAGGAAGTGCGTGCGGAAGTGCGCCTGTGCGGTTCCACACGCGCGTGTCGAACCCGCCGTCAAAATCATCCTTGTCGGAAGAGGAGCCGTCGATGTTCGTGTCGCCTTCGCCCCGCCTGTCCACTTTTTCTGGCCGGGCGCGTTGTGGCGGTGTTGTGGCGGGCTCGGGAGGCAGCACCTGTATGCCGGGGAAATGCGCCGGAGAGGTAGGGATGGGATCCTGCTCCTGATGCTGGCGTTGAGGGAGACGAGCGAGAGGGATTGAGGTGCGTGGTGCCGTAGGTGCAGAAGACGAAGAGCCTGTAGCTGTCGGTACAACGCCGTGGGAGACCGAAACCAAGCCCAAGATGTTGTCAACTAAGCCACACGTTGACGACCTGATACCAAGATTACCTAAAAACAACAAGGAAAAAAAGACTGAAAATGTTTGAAACGAACCCAACGCAGAGACAACAAGGAGGTTGGAGGCAACTCAGACAAGCCGGAGCCCTTTCTGGATCAATGGGCCGGTTTCCAGACGCCCAAAAAGTAAATTTTTTTAAGGACTTTCGGCCGACCAGCATCGGGTCACGGAACCACGGTCCGGACCCCCCTTGGCCAGTGCCAAAGGCTGGCTGTCAGTCGAGCCAGACAGTCCTCGCGTCGAAGAGCGACGCTTTCAGCTCCTACCGAAAGTGTCTATGGGGAGAGGCTCTCCGGCATTCTACATGGCTGAAGAGTCAGTGGGCAACACTTGCCAGTGATCAGTCGAAACAAGGCTTGCCCGCACGGCGCGACTGAAAGGGGTTGCATGTCACATGACCACCTGACAAATGTTGGAATCCATACCACGTCTCGCTTCATCATCAAGCCCACCGTTCCCACTGCGTTGTGGACAAAGTGTGTGTATGTTTTGGCCAAGTGAATCAGACATGAATCCAAGCCAGAACTGCCGCACTTTGCACTCCATGGCTTTTCCCCCCCCAGTCCATTGCACCCTCCGAGTCGCCCCAAGACAACGGTGTCCGTTGCCACGGGCCTAAAGAATACTATCCTCTCTACTTGTCCATTGGCAACGTCCGCAACAATGTCCGTCGAGCAGACTCGAGCTCATCGAAACGCAGTCGTGCTATTGGGCTTTCTTGCTATCCCTAAAAGTAAGTGACATTCCCTTGGACATACAATAGCTATAATACTAAATACGTTCCTAGCGGACAAACGGCATGCTGATGACGGCGAATTCCGCAAATTCCGTTGGCAACTCTTTCACATGTCCCTCGCACACATCCTTAGTAGCGTACGACCCGCGATGACCACTCCTGAGGTCGTGCGGACACCGGACGGACACTTTCGGCGCGTCGTCTACAGCATAGGCGCATACATCGCGGACTACCCCGAACAGGTTCTCCTGGCCTGTACGGTTTACCGCTGGTGCCCTCGGTACGTTGCATCAGATTATACAGGATAGGCACTCACAAATTAATTTGAAGTTGTATAGCACACCCCGATAACCTTGACGTTGATGGCGAGCGGCAGTCCCGAGAGTTGACCAACGCCTTAGTGAACGTCTTAGATCTGGGCATGCTGTGGGACCAGTATGGTATTGTTAGATCTGTGACACTGCATCAGCAAAACGACACAGGATTAACCCAGCTTATTTGTCGCTTAAATCTGATCGTTCTGTCGCTAAGCCGTCAGCAATGCTAAGCGACCACTAAGCCCCCTAAGCAAGTGTAAGATGATTCAGAGCCTGAATTTCACTCAAACATGTAGTTTAATTATACAAGAGTACTAAGAAACTAAGCATCCTATTGCAGTAACTTGCAAACATCTGTTGTCGTTCACGCTGTACTATTCCGGTGCTGGCAGAGGAGTGTCGGTTCCCCGCGCGCAGCCAGGTGCGATCGGGGTGCCGGGCTCCACCGCCTTCTGGAATTCACACTCCTGCTGCGCAAGACTACTGTTCGTGCTTGGGGCGGGGCTTGATGTCACGCGCCGCGGCTGGCTCGACCTCCCCGTCAAGTTGGCACGCCTGCCGCAGTGAGAGAGATTCGCCTGTGAGACGACGGGAGAGAGGTGTCGGAAGTCGGGGGGGATATCCTGCACGGAGACGGGTATGTATCCAGGAAGGATGCCGTGGGTAAAGGACATGTGGTTGATGATGTCGTGCAACGAGGACTGTTCTTGCGGGTTGGGCATGAGTATCTGCTGCACGAGCTTGCGGGCGTCAAGTGATACGTCTCAGTGTGAGGGGAACTCATATTGGTTGTCACGAATACGGATGGCAGCGACACCCGAGTCGCAGTGCAGCCAGCCCCCAGTTCGACTTGTGAAAAAAAAAAGATTTGGCACAACACCCCACCAAACAGATGCAAAGACAGACGCAAAGAAAGTAGCCGGGCCAATCACACCAGTACATTTGAGGCGGAGTTCTAAATTTCGATGAATGCGTTCATACGTCCTGTATTTATCCATGCTCTTGTCCCCATCCGTGAATATGCTGTTTTTGTGCGGGACATCTTCAACTTCGTATGTCCTCAGCTCTTTGATCATACTTCTGATTTATTTTTGTCTAGGTTACTGCAAGTGATGAGTGGCCCACTCCCGGTATCTGCTCAGGCTTCTCCATCTCACAGGCTGATGACGAGACTGTCAGGCCTATCCAAGTTGTCGCTGCCAGATTGTATGTCTTTATATATTGTTGTTTTCTGTTCTTTCTACTAATGTTTTCCTGCTGTCATATCATGGCTGTCAAACTGGCTCAAGATCAACACTACACAACGTCATCCACGGGACAGAGACTTCATCTGTAAAGTGGGACCTGTCAAAAGCTGTCACCGACCGGTCCTGACCGGTCGGTGACAGCTTTTGACAGGTCCCACTTTACAGATGAAGGTACTTTTTGTTTTTTTGTTTTGTTTTGTTTTTAACTCATGTTTTGTAATCACATGTTGCCACGACCATTATCACCAACTCGCCACCACCACTTGGACTGGGATCACCGCGGTATGGCCTGTGGAGAGGGAGGGAGGGTTTGCCCTGCTCGTCACAAAGTGGCCGGTGACGAAGCGGCGGCAGAGGAGGGGGCAGTAGGGACAGCGGGGGTGACAGGAATGGCGACGGTGCGACAGTGGCGACAGTGGCGATTGGAACGGCGAAGTGGCCGCCAGTGGTGCGGGGATGGGGACAGCAGTTCTCCTTACTTGCTGATATCTTGCACAGGAGATACGCCCTCTGTAGTTGCATGCCCGGAGTACACAGGCAGTGCACCTGAATGCGTGGTTGGTAGGCAACTGGCATCGCGAGGGGGAGGGTTCCGACAGACAGTACCATGTATCGTAGTGTTTCTGAATATACATATTTGACCAAATATTGATTGTGTGGGAAATAAGCCCTGTTTCTAATAAATAAGGACGGGTCAAGCAGTGAATAAGCGAGAAATTAAGCCCAATTCAGGAATTGAATCTACTTATTTGCTTAACTCACTTAAATTTCGGCTAATCTGAAATACGCTTTATGCCCGCTTAGGGGTGCTTAAATGGCTTATTACTCAAATAAGCGAAAAATTAAGCGAATGTCGTTTTGCTGATGACTGGCAGGAAGCCCTCTTTCTTAGACGGCCCCTATCCCCATCTCTCCACCTCTCTCCATCCCCTTTCTCGACGTCGATAACTCTTTATTTCCTATCGAGAAGTCGAGGTGAGGTAGGTGAGATGAGTGAGCGAGTTGAATAGCGTCAACCGTGCTCTTCATCTCTTGTATTCGAGAAGTCGAGGTGAGGTAAATAAGATGGGTAAGAGAGTTGAATGGCGGTCCGCTCTTTTTTTGTTTTTTGTTTTCTCTCTATCGTTTATCTATCTCAATGTTGATCGCATGCCAGCCCTTTACTTCAGAATTCCCCCGTGCTGACATCCATGATATCATCGCTCCCGACATACTTCACCAGGTTGTCAAGGGTACCTTCAAGGACCACTTAGTTTCGTGGGTTGAGGATTATCTCCTGCTAACATACAGTAAGGACAACGCGAACGCGATTTTAGATGACATTGACCGGCGGTAAGGCTTTTTTTGCGAAAGGGTAGCGTTCACCGACGTTTACTTCCCCGTTCAGCATCGCACTTATGCCCCCATTCCCGGGACTCCGCCGCTTTCCACAAGGCCGAGGCTTTAAGCAGTGGACAGGTGACGACTCAAAGGCGTTGATGAAGATGAGTACGCTCGTTCATAGTCTTTACTTGGCTGACGTTGTCTTCTTAGGTCTACCTCCCCTCACTGGTGGGGCGCGTACCACCCGATGTCATTCGCACATTCCGAGCGTTTCTAGACTTCTGTTACCTTGTCCGTCGAGACATGTTTAATGACGACACTCTGGGCCTAGTACAGGACGCTTTGGATCGATTTCACCAGACTCCCAGTGCCCTGCATCAAACAAGGTGACGCCTACCTCTCAAGGAGCAAGATTACATTCCGCCCAAGGACCCTCGCAACCTGTCGACTTGTCCACTGGATTAGGATTCCCGGACTGCATTTTCTACTTTCCTTTAGTTTTGCGCTCATACACTAATATCTGACCATAATCCATCTTCTACTACCTTGTCGTTCCCAGTCTCTCCCTTCGTTGTTCCTTCTCTTATCGTCGTTTCTCGCGGTCTGGTGCCGCCGCCTTTATCATCTTGACCCCGGACACCTGCGATGCCACTGAATGCCCTTGCCTCGTCATCATATCGCCCGCTCTGCGTCGATCAAGGGCCTCTCCTTTCAAAACTGTCAAGCTTTTCCATCACTCAGCCTACCCCCATTATATCTCGCCATTCCACCCGTTCGGCTGTCCCTAGCCCCACAAGATGCCGTTGGAGATCGCGCCGGTCATCGCGCTGTTGCCAGAGGAGGTTTATTCTATTGTCGTGCGTCATGCTGTCTCGGCCTTCTTTGTTGCTCTTCTCCTATGCTCCAACTATTTACTGTTCCCTTTTACCTAGAATAATCGGTATTACTTACTCGTGTTCGCACCCATTTCCCTTTCTCTCCTACTCGCGCCCTTGTCTCGTTCCCTCTCGCTTCCTCGCACTCTCGCTCACCGTCTCTCCCACTATACTTCCGACTTAGTATTGGAATGCGTCGTATACGGCTCCCATATATATAAGCTCGCGTTCTGGGCTCATCAATTTCATCGTTGTTTGCCTCTAAGTTTGAGTCCACGCCGCACCAGCCTAGAAGAAGCCACGCCATCGCCATCGCCATTGTTGCCTTCGCCATCCGAGCCGCCGACCTCGGATCCTCCTTGCTTGCCTCAGCCTACGCCCTAACCTCGCCGCCACTTTCACTATACGAGCCGCTGTCCTCGGACCCCCAGCCTGTCATCGCCTGGCCTAGCCACCCCACCGCCATCGTCCACCGAGCCCCCGACCTCGGTCCTTCGCCTTGGTATTCTGAGCCGCCGACCTCAGGCCCCGCACGTTCGCTCGCACCACCTCTTCATTCCCTCCTTGCTTCAAACTTCCTTGTCCACACTCTACTTCTCCTTTCCTTGTCCCGTCCGCCTTCATTCCCTTCGCTCTCGTTGCCCACCCCTTTGATAAGATTACTCCCGGTAAAACCCTTAAGTGCGCCCGGCTTGGCATCGTCGTCCCGGCCATCCCCTTCACTCTTTACTTCCTTCCCTTCCTGATTCACAAGACAAGAGGAAAGTGTCGTTCGTTCGAGTTCGACGTTCTTGAAGCCAAAGGGTTGTATACAAGAAAGCTACTGCAGTTAAATACAGTAGGTCGAGCTTAATGTTGTAGAGGTTATAAAACGCCCTTAAGTACTACGAGAGGTGGAGTCATTAGAGTCGAGTTATGCGAAACTGCCAGAACGACCGAGTCATACAGGATGTCGAGTCAACAGGTTGGGTCCAAGTCATAGAAGTATTCGAGAAAGAAAATGGAAGCGTAACATCGGAAGCGTAACAGTCTGCCTAAATACCCGCGTCTTCACTCGTCGTCCGACACGACAATTCTGCTACGACCATCTGGTATGACTGAAATTTCCGTGTCTGAAGGCCCGAGGTACACCGAAGCCGCGTGCAAGATCTGCACCCATTTGCGTTCACGTAGGTCACATATCGACTGAGAATATTGGCATGCGATCCCGCCCCAGGGATCGATATCAAATGCATGGCCAGTGTCATCGGCGGCTTCGTCTTGAATGTTGTCCCCAGTTTTGAAGAGACTGAGGCCGCGTTCCAACTGCGTGGACAATTAGCCTTGTATGTACACATGAGTGACACGTGACAACGTACCGCAGCAGTGCAGAGTGCTAGGGCACCAGCAGGGTACCCAAAATTGGTTGGTGCCTTCACTACTCGCCGGAGGTGCACAGCAAAAACCTGGAGGAGCAGGGGGGCCAACCATGAACCTTTGGATGCCTGTGGTACTCAAAATGTATCGTCACCTTGTGATATGAAGGGGTATGGACGGCACACGCACCTCCGAATCAGCATATATGAATGGGAACGCGATGGGGTGTTCACGTGGATGGGGCAACAATGCACGAACAAATGTTGCAACTTCACTTGAATTGCTCAGTGTGACATCGTGCTTGATAAAGTCGCCGAGGATTGTGACGGCCTTCTTGCCGATGGTGCTTCGCCATTCGTTGAGACAGCCGATGACCTCAAAAAATCAGTCAAATTATCACGGTGGTTACCGGTTACCTAAGACTTACCACGTGCTTGATGGCAGGGTTGATGCGCACGTCTTCCGTTCTTTCCGGCAGGCATTTGTCCCACAAGGCCTGTACCGTGCCTAAAAGGTCTGCATGTTCGTTTGTCCCAAACGCATCTGGTAACGTCCCTGCCCAGTTAAGTACTCCACAAATGATAAGGTCCCACTGTGCAAGTTCGTGTTCATCTGTGATCCCAATATCTGAGACGTGCTGGTTTGACAGGTCGGATTCGGATTCAAGTTCGGAGTGATACAATGTATAATCAACACCTTTCGGCGTTCTCTGTGACCTGTTTGTGAATGTTTGAGTCACGGTATGTTTAAAACTGGGACGAGTGGACTTACTCCACCTTGAGGTGACAAAATTCTTCGTCACTGTAGTACTTGAAGTAGGTGGGCTCCCGCAGCTTTCTGTCCACCTCCAGTGACGTCATGCGGAGGTATGTGACGTCTTGCTTGTCCCCCTTGGAATTACTGATAAATCGCTTCTGATGGACCGACAGTACTGTAAGTGTGTGGGCACAAACGAATAAGGTAACGCACCATTTTTCTCCTTTTCACACACGTTCCCTTACCCTTATTCGGCTTTCTTTTTCTTTTTCTTTTTTTGATATCGCTGTCGTCAGTTTCACCGGCTTCCTGGTCTTCGCCTTCGTCTTTGTTGCCTTCGACCTTGCCCTCGTCTTCATCTTCGTCTGAGTCTGAGTCCGGGTTCGAGTCCGGGTCCGAGTCCGTCACGTAATAGGACTCGGTGTCGATGGAGTGAAAGCGGAAGTCATCGTCAATGCCCTTCAAGTTGCTCTCAGCCGCATCGACTTGGAGGTCTGCTTTTCTCTCAACCTTCTCCTTGTCCATGACAGGAGTACAATTTTTCTGTTTGCTGTCGAGTACAACTCTCGCCGGGTCAGTATTCGTTGTGCGTTTTGGACGGGGTTCTTTCTCTGCCGTGATTAAGGAGTTGTGATGGTGCGACGCACTAAGTCGTTCGGTGCGTTCCTTTTCTTATGGTTCGTGAATTGAATGACTGATTTCCAACATTCATTCACACCTCAAACGCCGTGACTTCTACTCCGGCGCATTGCCAATCCCTGCCTTCATCATCTGGTCCGTCCCTGCGTCAATACATAGGAAGGAACCACTGACGTCCGCAGCGTACCATACACTAGGGGTTCCAACGCCATGCCACACCATGTTTCACCACGTTATATGCCTCCCACACAGGCTCACCATCTAAGAGGGACTGCAATAACATGCGCGGGGCCCGAGGTGAGCGACTTGATGTGGTTTAGTGTATTCACCGATTGCAGTGGGCGCATCAATTCAGTATCTCAAACGCCGTGAATTTATGTGCCGCTACTTGTAACGCCGCCACTGGCGTTGGTCCGACTTGGACTTCGTAGGGCGTTAACGACTTAGCGGATTTACTCTTCGAGTCACGTGACACGGATACACGGCCTCTGGGTGCACGTGATCGTGAGAAGCACTGGGGCGGGGTCCACCAGGCGTAGTTGACGTCCGACTTGCTCGAGTAGAGACAAGCGGTAAAGGAGAGAGATGCACACGAGGAGTAAGAGCGGGAACGTGATGGCAATTGAAGAAGACCAAGATGGGGATCCTTGGTCTTCGATGCGTACTACTTATACATATACGAGGCAGCTTTAAAGCTCCTCCTGAATCGAGACGACTAGTAGCGTAAGTAGCTCGAACCCTACTACAGCTACTACTAGGAATGAGTCATAGCACCACGACAAACATGTGATACTACGACGACTGACTGATACGAGTCCATGACTGATTACGACTTACTAAGGGAGTCACCACCGTATAGTAAGCGTCACAGGCGAGTCCGTGACATCACCCCCTTTTCAGCCGCGACGACCGCGTCGCCGAGTGGGTCCGATGCCTCCCATCCACCCCTCCTGTGTCTCCGTGATCCGATCCCACGCGTTCGCCATCTCCAACCTGAACTTGCTGCGACTGACCTCCCCCTGAACCCCACCGAGCGCTGAGGACAAGGCGTGGAGCCGCTGCTCCAATCCTCTCAGCCTCGCGTTTGTAGGCGCGGTAGCGGTGCAGCTCGGCCTTCAGACTTACGTCCTTCAGCTCGTTGACGGCGCGATCCACTCGGGGCTGGTTGCTGTGTCCGCCGACGAAGGCGTACATGTCCTCGACGAGGTAGTGGGGCTTACCGGCTTCGCGCACCTGCGGCGCAGCGTATAGCGGCTTGGAGTACACCTTGTCGCTGTCGTCCATCAAGGCGAGGACGAGGGGGTCGGGATTCATGACGACCTGTACGTAGGTCGCCTGCGTGGTGCTGCCGGCGGCGTCGGTGATTGGGGTAGTGGACAAAGTCCTCCCCGCGATTATGTTTGTATCCGTAAGGTGCGTGGCGCGAGCTGGCCGCCGAGGTTAGCGCAGGCGGGCGGCTGGGTACGGCGCGGCGCCTCGTGTCGATGGTGACGTCGCCGCGGTATAGCGGGCGTCCGGTGTGTGTCGCACGCGTAGGGCGTCTCGAGGAATGTTGTCAGAGTCGGGTGGCGGTTTATGACGTAAGGGTGCTCAGCTGGGTAGTAGTCCCTCAGGACTCCCTCGACTTGCTCGTACACTGCTCTCTCAGCATCTCGGATGAACCACCGGCGTCGCCACAGGATCCTCGTTCTCCTTATCGCTGCTGCTCGCAACTGAGATTGCTCCCAGTGACGCGCCTCGGGTCTCCAGTCGCGCTCTCCTCATCCATTCCTCCCATCGCTTCGTCGCCGGCGTCTTCTTCCCCTTTGATCCGGTACTCGACTCGTACTGGGAGAGGTCGAAATGGGGGCTTTCACCGTCTTGGAGAGCTGCACGAAGCCGACGAACTTCGGCTTCCGTGTAGGGCGCGGCGTTGAGACGCTGCCCGGTGGTTGGTTCGTCGAGGTAGCCAGTAGGTCGAAGGTTCCTCGGGGTTGTCGACGTCGTCGATGCACCTGGACGTTGGACAGGTGCAGTGCGGAGCTCTTCGTTGGTGAGATTGCCGAGCCCGAGGGCTAGTGACAGTGGAGGAAGTGGAGGCAGGGGGAAAAGACATTTCTGAGTGAGTGAGGAATCCAGTGTGAGGAGATGGGAGTGGTAAGACGCTGCTAGCTGGGGTTTTTAACTGCTCTCCTCCCTCTTGCTTCAAAGTCCGCTATCGCGTCATCGGCGAATATGTCAGCGCTGTGTGACCCACTGATTCTCCGAAGTCGGGATATCCCTTCCATTTCACGAGGGTACTGGAGTTTCTTGGTCCGGCCGAAATGCCGTGAGTCTAGACGCTCTCGACCTTCGTATTCCTCTTCGCCATCAACTAGATCCGGTGGCGGGCAGTTGGAAGGTTTGCTCCGTGCATGGGCGTCTCGCGATAAGGTGTGAGTAAATCGGTGTGGAACACGGGGTGAATACTCCACTGCGTGGGAAGTTCCAGTCGGTAATTGACAGGCGATAGTACTTGGATGATTTTGAAGGTCCATGCCGTCTTGCCGCTAGTTTTGCGGTTGGTTGGTTGGTTCGGAGGTTGTCTTCCTTCCAGCCACACCTTGGTCGCCTTCCCGATACTTAGGCGTATCTCGCGTGTTTGATCCATAACGCCTGGGCTTTCCGGATCAACTCCGGGCGTTACTCCGTGCTTCGCGGAATTGTTGGAGTCGTGTGAATACCTGTGGGATGGGCGTCGGCTTATCGATCCAATCAGCGCGCGGGTCGTATCCCATCATGAGCGCGAAAGGGGACTTCCTTGTTGCCCTCGTGGGGCCAGCTGTTATGCGCGAATTCCGCCATGGGAAGGAGAATGCGCCCAGTTATCTTGACGCTCGTTCGCCAGAATCGAAGATTACTGTTCTAGCCATTGATTGGTTCTTTCCGATTGTCCGTCGGTGCGTGGGTGATACGCCGTGGATATGTTCTGGTGGATTCCCAAGATTCGGCCATAGTTCCCGGGTGAACTTGGACGCGAACCTCGGGTCTCGGTCACTGATGATTTTGGCCTGGTAGTCCGAATCTTCGAAACACGTGAGTGACGTACAGGCTGCAGTTCCTTCCGCCGTGATTCTCCTCTATGCAGGGGATGAAGATCGACGCCTTCGTGCAGTCGTGATCCGTGATGGTGAGGATCGAATCGAATCTTGAGACGTTGGAAGCTTGGTAATGAAGTCCAACGCTATGGTTCGAAGGGTTGAGCATCCGGTGTCGGCGTTTAATAGGTACAAGGGCGCCTTGGTTGGTCGATTGTTGACTTTGTGGCGTTGACACTCTGCGCATCCTTTGGACGTATTCGGTCACGTGACCAACCATTGCGGCCACCAGTAGTGTCGCTCGATGATTCGTGCAGTGCGTTTGACCGGGTGTCCGTATGTAGGAGGGTCGTGGTGATTCCGGATTATGGTGCGGATACCTCTGTTCCTCCTGTGATGACGCGCGCTCCCTGTCGATACCATACCCCGTCGACCTGCTTTAACTTGTGAGGGTCCGTCCATCGGCGTATCTGAGTTTCATCTTGCTGGTGATTCTCCGCCGTTTGAGTGACTGCTTGTCGCGCGAAGACGTTGGCTGGGAGGACTGTGACTCCCTCGTTGTCTTGCTCTCCTTTGTCGTAGTCAGGGCGTCTGGAGAGTGCGTCTGCTCTTCCGTTGTTCGTGCCTTTGATGTGATGGATCTCAAAGTCATATTCCATTAGCTCGAGTACTTCCCTTGCTACGCGGCGACTAATCTTTTGGGGTGATTTCCAGTGTGTCAGATTCAAGTGGTCGGAGAAGATCTTGATTTTGTGAGGGGATCCCGCAAGGTAGGGGCGCCAGTGTCGCAACGCTTTCACGATGGCTAGTCACTCTAAGTCGTAGATGTCGTAGTGCGTTCCGCTTCATTAAGCGTGGCCGAGTAGGAGGCCGATGGGGGGTCGCTTCCCATCTTTCTTCTTCTGAAGTAGTACTGCTCCTACTGCGTATCCTGATGCATCTACTTCGAGTTCGATTGGTCGGTGAGCGTAGGGTGTGCCAGGACAGGTTCCGAACGTTACGAGATCCTTGAGTTTCTGGAAGGCGTTGTCTTCCTCCTTTGCCCCAGGTCCAATCCGCATCCTTTCGCGTGAGCGGTTCAGTGCTCGAGCTGTGTCGCGAAGCCGCGTATGAAGAGGCGGTAAAAATTGCAGGAAGCCTAGGAATGATGCGGACGTCGCGTACCTTCGTGGGGCGGGGCCGTCGCGTATGCCCGAGATTTTTACCGGGTCCATGCGAGTCACCCCCTTTTCAGGATGACCCCCAGGTAATCCATACGCGTCTGTGGAAAAGGCACTTTTCCGGTTTGAAGTACAGGTAGTGGTCCAGGGCCGACTTGAAGGATGTCGCTGGACCGCGTTCGATGTGCGCTTGCAACCCCGCGTCCTCGTTGGGTGGCGATGCCGATATCGTCCATGTAAACTCGTATAATCGTACCTTTCAGCTCGTGTTTGGCGATGATCGGTGCGCAGATTTCGTTCATCATAGCTTGGAAGGTTGCTGGGGGAGTTCGTTAGTCCGAAGTACATTACGCGCGGCTCGTAGAGTCCGTATCGTGTTTTGAACGCAGCTTTGGGTTCGTCTCCTTCCTTTACTCGGATGTTGTTATAACCCCATCTTACGTCGAGTTGGTGTAGATATGTCCGTTACCAAGGTCATTGAGAGCTCTCTGCCATGAGGGGCAGGCGGGGTATTGATTGCGGATTGTACATGCGTTGATCCTTCGGTAGTCTTGAACTGGGCGGAGTTTTCCATCTTTCTTTTTGATGAAAGAAGAAGGGTGAGGCGTAGGGCGACTTGGATGGTCGAATGTACCCCATCTTGAGCTGTTCGTCAAGCCATACCTTGAGTTGACCGTCCTCTTCCTGAGTCATGGGGTATATTTTGCAGTCGATGCTCGCCGGCGTGCCCGGTTTAAACTCGATAGCGTGATCCCAGGGTCTTGCAGGTGGAAAGCGATGTGACGCTTCCTCATTGAATATTTTGGCAAAGCGTTGGTATGGTGCCGGTATCTCCGCCGCGGTAGTGTGTTGGTTAGCCGCTATAGGCGAGTTCGGTGGCCGTGGTGCGTATCTGACAGGCCTGCTCTAGTTCGTGATTTCCACATCTTCTTTTTCTTCTTCGGTGAGAGCGGTCGGCCAATATCGTTTGTTGTTCTATGGGGTTATAGAGCGGATGACGATGGGCAAGCGCGTCTTCATGTATTGTGGCGTGTCGCCAGCTGATGGTGGGTTCATAGGCGGCGAGCCAGGGGTAACCGAAGACGAGGTCTTCGTCTCCGATGTCTGTGACGAGGAATCTCATGACTCTGTTGATTCCTTTGGTCGTTACGTCTAGATCAATGAGAGTGCGTAATGGGACCCAGCTTTATTCTCCGTGTTGTCTATGTTCCATATCTTTTTCGTACGACGATCGAGTGGTTGTAGTCCTAAGCCCATTCGTTAGCGAACGCGGGTTCTTATAAAGTTGT
Source organism: Lactarius hengduanensis (assembly GCA_021525025.1). Classification (NCBI taxonomy): domain Eukaryota; kingdom Fungi; phylum Basidiomycota; class Agaricomycetes; order Russulales; family Russulaceae; genus Lactarius; species Lactarius hengduanensis. Next base: position 31,556 of record JAKELI010000307.1, on the reverse strand, counting down.
CGGTGGCTCCTGAATCGACGAGCCCTTTTATGTCGGCCATTGAGTAATTTGTGCGAATCGAGACTGGAATTTCGAAGCGAACGGAAGCGAGTCATGATTACAGAAATTACAAGTATTGCCCTCACCCAGGCCGATGGGTTTAGGCGTCCTGAAAACCCTCCTGGTTCCCACAAGTCCTTGAAGATCAGGTTCTTTTACTTCGTCTGGGTGCTCCTCTTACTCCTCGCAGCCAACTCTGCGCCGCGTCTTGGGGGGTTTGGGGTGTTTGCTGCTCGTGCAGTCGGACCTTCTTGACTGTAATAGTCGTTTCCACTGCTCGACTTTGGCTGTTGGGCGGCTGCCATTGCTGCCTCGTTTCCTGGGCCTTGTGCAGTCGGTGAGAAGTGGCTGGGTTGTTACAGTTGTAGCAGATAACTTCCCTCATGTCGCGTCTTGACCGCTCCTCGTCCTTGGCCCCCTCCTCTCGGTTGAAACTGGGGTCGGTTTTGCGATCGTTGACCGATGACGTCCTCTGCTCCGCAGCCTCGCGCGAGAGCGGTCCGCCGAGGTGTCCATGGCGTTTGGATCGTAGTCGCGGTGGCGGGTTGCGTGGGGGGTTCCAGGGCGCACCGTAGTTTCGTGGCGCGTTGGGGCGAGGTGCAGGTTGTGCGGGATGTCGAGGTCATGTTTAACCTGGCGCGCAGATGGATGTACTGCTTTTGTCTTTTCAGCGTGGCGTCCTTCCATTCGTTGAAGGTAGTGGGGTCGTCCATTTCGTAGACTTTGGTGAACAGTTTCCCCGGCAGCCCAGCCGTGAATCGATCAATTGTTTGTCGATCGTTTTAGGCGATAGTCAGCCTTCCGTGCTTGTTCGAAGTTGGTGACGTACGTGTCAATCGTCGCCGACCATCTTGAGACCTTTGGCCAAGGCGCTTGTGCTTGTTCTGTTCCAATACGTTGGAGATCTGTCTGCGAATCCGGCGGCTAGGGTGTCCCATAGATATTCGTCATATCGGTCTCTCCCGTTTCGTACCTCGGTGTTGAGCCATGTGAGGAAGCTGAGGGTCCAGTTGCTGACCATGGTCCTTTGACGTAACCGAGGAACATGAGGCATCTGCGGTATACGTTTCGCAGGACAGGGGCATCTCCGTTGAGTGCCCAATATAGGTGCCATTGAGTGAGGAAGGCTTCGTAGTCAGCTCTGTCCCCTGTGAATACGGTGGGCTTCTCGCCTGTGAGTTTGTCCTCTCCGGGTCCTGCTGGTCCTCCTCCAGGCGGTCCTCCTCCGGGTGGTCCCCTCCGGGGGTTCCTCCTGTGGCCCTCCTCCTCTCGGTGGTCCTCCTCCGAAGTCTGGGGCCTCGTCTAGGTTATTGGTGGGGGGCTTCCTCGCCCTGGCGGTGGGTCCGGTTGATCGGGTCCTACCGCTCGAAATATCGGCAGCCTCGTCAGCGTCCATTCGATGTCCTGTGGCTGGGTGTGGGTTGGAGGCTGCATTAGCTTCCTCTCTTATGCGTCGTACTTCCTCTTCTACGCGCACGTCTTCTTGCGTCATGGTGGCCATCGCGACTATGGCAGGGGAGCGTATGTGGATGATTTCCGGTTCGGTTATGTGGAGTGACTCAGCTGTTTGGGCTATGGCCGCTAACTCCTCTTCTTCTTCCTCCTTCCGATTGTTCGTCCTCTCCGCTGGTTTCTGAGGTGCAGGAGTCCGTGGTTCCGATGTACTCGGTTCCTCCTCTGGTGTCCGTCGATGCGTCCCCACTGCTCTCGGTTGGGTAGTCCTCTTGCGTCGATGTCGCAGTTGAAGTTTCTTCCTGGGTCGTACCGCGTCCCACCTGCTGTCGATCGGGTTCCACGTAATTTCCACCCAAACACGTTTTCGAAATTGAACTCAACTGGTCGGTATCGGGTAGGTCCCGACGCGAAATCGACAAGTATCCGGTGTCTCCTCGGATTCTCTCCACCTTGCTGCTCCTAAGAATTGTACTGGTACGTTGCGATCTCCTCGCTATCAGAGGAGTAGGTTCTGAAGTTTGTCCAACGGTCTCGAGTCGTGAACGCCACGGTGAAGGGATCTTGGTCTTAATGTAACGCCGCCACTGGCGTTGGTCCGACTTGGACTTCGTAAGGGCGTTAACGACTTAGCGGATTTACTCTTCGAGTCACGTGACACGGATACACGGCCTCTGGGTGCACGTGATCGTGAGAAGCACTGGGCGTCCACCAGGCGTAGTTGACGTCCGAAGTGCCTCGAGTAGAGACAAGCGGTAAAGGGAGAGATGCACACGAGATTAAGAGCGGGAACGTGATGGCAATTGAAGAAGACCAAGATGGGGATCCTTGGTCTCGATGCGTACTACTTATACATATACGAGCAGCTTTAAAGCTCCTCCTGAATCGAGACGACTAGTACGTAAGTAGCTCGAACCTACTACAGCTACTACTAGGAATGAGTCATAGCACCACGAAAACAAATGTGATACTACGACGACTGACTGATACAGTCCATGACTGATTACGACTTACTACATCTGTAAAGTGGGACCTGTCAAAAGCTGTCACCGACCGCGTCCTGACCGTCGGTGACAGCTTTGACAGGTCCCACTTTACAGATGTAGGGAGTCACCACCGTATAGTAAGCGTCCACAGGCGAGTCCGTGACACTACTCCACACTTGGGCGGTGTGTGTCAATGCAGCCTACAGTAATATGATCTAGTGCGTTTCTGCTCTTTTGAGGAGTGGCATCGACGGTCTGCCTGACTCTGCCAGTGTGCTGATTGACTAGTAGTTCCATGTCGGACTCGAACGCATTGCCAGTGCCCCAGCATGGCGCTGTATCTGGATCAACTGAAGTCTGGCTCCACTGTACTTCACTGCATTCTCATCACTGGCAGACATTCACCTCCCAACGTGGGCGAACAACCCACACCAACAGCGGGCATGCTGCCCTTTCCTCCACCGGCGCTTAATATCATTTGCATTCCAATTCCCCAAGCGCTGGGCCCCGTTTGCCCCTTGTTTGCTTGTATATTTCTCAAGACGTTTCTCCGGACCTGGTCACATCTGTCACGGTCACCAGCCACATGCGAAGTAACCGTGCGGTGTCAGGGTCTATTGGGCAATCCTGTCAGTTCACCCCATGTCGCGTCCTGAAGTCTGAGGGCCTCCCGTCTCATGGTCGTTCCTTCGGGAACTGCGTACAATTACGATTTCTCTTGTCCTGCCACACATTTTGATCATTCGGCCTTGTTCCATTTCTTCCACACTTTCTACTTTTGAGCTCTTTCGTGTCCGTTCTGTTACCTTCGTCGCAGCACGTTTTCCGGTAAGCAACATCTTTGTCTCTGTCTAGGATCGGACGTCGTTCTGCCTTTACACTCTCAACCAACGTCCTCAACGTCTATCGCCGCTACCGCCACCCCCTTCTCGGGTCTTTCGGTCTCTCGTCTCCTTTCCGGCCTCTTCGGAAAGAAGGAAATACGTGCGTTCTCCTACTCTCCGTGCCATGTCATTCCACTTTTTCGATCCAAACTTCTTGTTCGGACATCCTCACGCCACATCTACCCTTCTTTCTTTCATGAATCCCATTTAATAAAGGTCGGTCTTGATGCCGTGAGCAAAACCACCATTCTCTACAAACTTAAGCTCGGTGAAATTGTCACCACCACCCCTACAATTGGTATGTGTATGTCCGATATCCGGCCGTTTCAATGGTGACATTATGTTATATCAAGGTTTCAATGTCGAGACCGTAGAATATAAGAACATAAACTTGTACTTGCTAAAGTTTTTTAAGTATACTTTATAGACATAGACTTCCAGAACATCCAGGGAATTATCTTTGTTGTAGATTCGAACGATCGGGAGCGTGTCTCTGAGGCAAGAGAGGGGTTACAAAGGATGCTCAACGAAGACGAACTCCGTGATGTGCTTCTCCTTATCTTTGCGAACAAGCAGGACTTGCCCAACGCAATGAAACCCTTGGAGATCACAGACAAGCTCTTTAGGGTCCATTCAGGTGCGTATTTACTCTCATTCGATCGTGGAGCGTCCAGGGCTGACGACGGTCTTGCGCACCTAGGCTGCATGTGCCACGAGTGGCGACGGTCTCTATGAGGGTTTGGAGCGGCTGAGCGCTAACATCAAGCGACGGGTGTAAGTGGGGATTTACTAATTAGGGAGCAGGTCGTAGCAGGCTCCCGAGTCCCACATTCTTAGATCCGACGATTGAGTCATACTGCAGACAGCTTTGTTCGTTAGTGGTGCCACCTGATGAACGTGCAGGTGCGAGGTTCTCCATGATCCTCTTCCCAACACCAAATGGTCTTTCCTCCAAGCTCGCTAGGTCACCCACAGTTTTCGTCCAGCGGAAAGCCCTCCGTTGACTCGCATGCTTCCATCCCCACTCTCAGACCTCCACTTTGTACTACATGTACCGATAATTACACAATAGGTAGAATTATTATGTCTCGAAAATCATGCAAATTGTCCTTTTATTTTTGTTTGCTTGCCACTTTCGGCTGTCGCTCTTCGACACGTAACGCGTAATGCCTTATGGGGACTGCATCAATATCCCACGCCTTCTGACTCTGCATTACGGCGATGAACTTGGCGACTGAGTATTCACCGTACATCATTGCGGTCAATGCCCACCACGGACTGTATCCCCCCCATGCATTAGTAGCAGCTCATTACTTTTATCCTCCCTTTGATCCTGCTATCTCTTTTCACTCCTATTTCCCCCCGGACAGCCCACTCCAGGGTCAACATCAACACAGCCTGGTTCCCGTTCCTTCCGGCTGCTACTATGCCCAACCCCCAATCCCGCTGATTCTTCCATCTTCTAGCTCTTCCGAGCTCAGTCATGCTCTCATGGAGACCCCTTCACTGGTGTCTCGACCCATCAACCACGGCTCTATTGCCCTTCCTAGCCTTCCAATGTCGTCCACATCCGCTCCTAAACACGAGCAATCCGAGACCCTGGTTGGATTAAACCTCGTCGAAACCGAATACGCCTCAGGCGTTAACGGACAACCCTTTTTGCCAATGCCATCGCTCAGCACCCTCCTACTCTCCAGCGAGTTGGCGTCACATCCCAAGGAGGAGAGCCAGGAGCATACCCACGTTTTACCCACTCCAGCGGGGACACATGGCCACATGCATCGTCGACCACACGTGAACGATTCGTTCCGCCTGCAAGACCCCGTCATGTACCTGGGACATACTTCTCCGCCCCCATCTAAGGCTTGTTCGCCGCCTCACGTCCTGTATCATTCATGCTTACCTCGTGAATAGCGACACCCTCCTCCACCCTCCCTCGCGATACCGGGGCAGCTTATTTATTCACCGGGCGCTCTTAACCCCACGCCGCTTTCCTTGTCGTTCTCGTTGTCCGATATCGGGACGCCAACATCGAGCATACACATCGACACGAACGCGGCAAGCTCGTCGCAGGTACTACCGTTGGCATCGGCGCCGAACCCCAAGGCCGGGCAAGGCGTGTTGATGTTGCCGTCGACAAAACGGAGTCGACGGAGAAAAATTGGGACGGCCTGCTTGTTCTGCCATGAGCGGAAGATCGCATGCGGAGTGCCGCCCGAGGAAAGCGCTGACCCGACGTGCAAGTGAGCGGTACACTCGGTTTCTGATCGGCGAATTCGATCGCTAACCCTGATTGCAGCCAGTGTGCACGGCGCTCACGCAAGTGTGAATACCCCACAAAGTCGCGTCGTGGGCTCCATAGACGTCGCGATAATGGGGGCAGCCACCACAAGGAATCCGAATCCGCAGATTACGTCCCTAATGCATAGTTGTTCGCGACCATCCTTCATGTTTCTTTCCTTCTTTCCGAGTCCTTTCTTTCCTTCTCCTCTGTTATCTTTTCCCATGCATGCACACGCACACATTTACCCACACTCAACAAATGAATGCTCGCATCTCTTGTCTCACGCTCTGGATTCCCTGTTTACTCGCTCACATTAATTTGCACATCGTATGTTTAGTATATATATTGATGGGTCATCAACAAAGGGTTCATTCGAAGCCGGCAGCATCGACTCTTTGGCGTAAGCTCGCTCCCGAATGGAAAGATCGTGCATCTTGTCCATATGATCATCTACTTCACGACCTTCCTCTTCCCGAGTGGTCCTTGAAGCGAACAGTCTCAGTCTCAATCTTGGTCTGTTGTGTTAACAGTCGGCCTCCGAGCCCTCTCAACGCTTGACTAGTACAAATCTCTCTATTAGTAACTGAGTACATATTAGAACGCGATCTCATGTGTATGGTGATCAATGTACTTATTCACATAGTATGCCTTGAACACATCAAGCGAATATGAAAAGTGAAAGTCTAATGGTAATTGATCATTGCCAAAGGCAGGGATCAGATGGGCGCCCCGTAAAATTGAATCCAGATGTATCACTGTCCTGTCTCGTGTGCCGCGTGTTATATCAGGGCATACTACCCACATCCCTGTCACCGGGTCGCGATTCATCCTCGTAAACCATTCAACAAGAGCACAGGGATAGAGCAGGTCGTCGTAGATCAAGGAGAAAAGTTGTTGAACCCGTACCACATTCATCCCCAACATGCCAGGCTTGGTGTCATCTTCAATAACAAATGCGCAGTCACGTCGTGGCTCGCGCCGTCTCCACGAAGGTGTCGAACGGATGCGCTCACGTCGCATACCGTGTGCGCCACTGATGTCACTCGGGGCAAAGAACGTGGCTACCGCCGAATGAAATACCGAAATTTTGCACGTCGAGATAACGATAGCATCAGGGCTTATACCTAATTGCCCGCCTATACATTCCTGGGTCAAATAAGGCAAGTTAGGTTCACCAACACAGAGAGAGAGACCCTCGATATCGTCTGGATAATTGGGCGCTTCCTGGAATCAAATAGCGGTTGCATGTCCAAAGAGATAAACATACCACGAGTCCGGGCCAGGGAAACATGCCCAAGGACATTCTCCTCCATGGGGCCAACGTCATCGTCCTCGCCATCGTCCTCCCCGCCATCGTCCTCCCCGCCATCATCCTCCCCACCATCGTCCTCCTCAGTAGACGTATGCTGGGGATGGGGGGCTTGTGAGACGCCAAGGTGCAACCCTAGTAACAAATCGCGTGAAAAGAAGTCGCTGCGCATCGCAGCAAGCTTGTCAAGCCGTTGATTAATGAGTAACATTTGTCCTAGGGCTTGATACCTATTTGATCGGCGCCATGGTTTCTTGACAGCGGTAATGTGGCGGGATTCAGTGATGGACGAACATAGTCCACCAGGGGCACCAAAATCTTCGATTTGTCGGCGGTAATGGAATATAGAATGCTGTCTGGGGAGCGACGTGAAACCTGTCGGCCGGACACCGGAAGTCCGAAACACTTCTCGCAGCTCCTTGAAGTTATCCAACGTGTGCTGGAGAGTGTCCAGAACAGTAGAGTCAATGTCTTGGCGTCGAGAAATGTAGCAGGCCTCCAAAAATGCACTGAGGCACTTGACAATATCATCGGGTACATACCCAACAATTGCAGGGAGATAGACTTTCATGAGGGCCTTAGAGTCGTCTCCTGTCCACTGCTTGAAGCGGCGACCATGTGGAAATCTGCGAAGACCGGGAAAAGCGGGTACTGCGGCAATCCTTTGTGACAATTAGATTCAACACGGAAACAATGTAGTTCAGTAGTAATGAGTGACACACCGTCGATCGATGTCATCTAGAATGACACCTGCTCGAGTTTCACCGTGCTGGATCACGAGAAAATCGCACACCCAGTCCACCAAATTGTCCTTGAATGTGCCCTTAATAACCTGATGCAGCAGATCTGGTGATATCATTTGATATATATTAGCACGCGGGAAGTTGGATGTGAACGGCTGCGGATGCATCAATAGGGAGTCAGGCGGCCCTACGTGAGTGCTTGCACACATCGCATCATGTAGAAAACCTACGACAATATCGTCATCAATTCCGTGCTCATCCCACAGGGTTCTGGAATCGAGGATATCTCTGAGAGTCTCCGTGTAATTCGGTGTGCGAGGGACAGCGTAAACATCTAAATTAGTTGAAAGCGCTGTACATCTGAGAGCGAGTGTAAGCCCTAGTATTGCCGCAACAGACAAAATGTACACACTTAGCGCACCAACCCTGAATAAGACCCGTGAGCATCATTTGCTCGGGGTAATCGGCAATGAAAGCAATGAGGTCAAAAATCACACGTCTGAAATGTCCATCTGGACACCTTCGGACAACGGGTGTAGTCATCCATGGTCGGAGTGGGGAGAGAACTTCTGCAAGGGATGCGTGATACAACTGGCGTTTGAAAACTCGAAAACGCGGGCTGTCGTCACCACGGTCACCTGAATGTATAAACAACTTGAGCACGCAAGACACTGGAAGCCCGGAGAAATCACATACGCTTTGGGATGGCAAGAAATGCTATGGGTATGACGGCATTCCGATGAGCACGCCGGACTGTATTGTGAGGGTTACCGAGTGATAGGTAAACCGGGTGATACTCGACATTTCCGGTCGCCACAGATACTGTGGTCTTGTCACTCCCGAGGATGAGAGGGCAGTACATGGCCCCCTCAGTACTTGAGTTGGATACAAAGATCTCGTTCTGAACCACGCCGCGTGCATGAATATACGTTGCAGAATGTGGATTGATCCTGCTCACACTGTTCCTCCAAGCAACGTTTCCTGACATTACGTTGTTCCATCGGCGCACTCCCTTTGCATCAAGGTCGACATAAGGGCGCAGATCAAATTGCCCTTCAAAGTCGGGGTTATCTAGCATCGCCGAGACAACGGCATCTGGGTTGCGATACCAGACCTCATAGGTCGTCCGCATCCAGGACGCCGGAGCACTCTCCGAGTCGGCAATATCTTCTGAGGGTATTGTCATCAGGCATTCCCAGGGGATATCTCCAAGAGCGGACGAGTCAATGATGGCGTGCATCTCTTCGTGATTCTTGAACGGCGCAGAGGCGTCAAACTCAGACATAGACTGAGCCCACAGATTGAGAATGGCATCTATATTGGGAGCAGAAAGCTCAGCACGGCGATAAACAAGGTCTGCTAATTCGAACTGGACCCGGTCGGCGAAGGGTTCCCAGTCACCCCCGTTCAGTGCCCTTTCCCGGGGGTGTGGTGGCACACCTGGTGGCAAGAAGTTTCCTTCTTGGTCGCATGGGAGGGCTGCTCGTATTATGGTCAGTGCGTGAACTCATGCCCAAATATCTAGGGCGTACGTGCCAGTCAAATGAGAGTGCTCTATCCTCTGGCCAACTGGCGCCCTGCCTGTGTCACGGGCATGGTCTGGGCTATCTCGTCTAGGACGCCTATTGGAGGTGACATGCACTGTACTGAGATGGCATTTACGCCCACGGCGACTCTTGAACGTTGATTTACAACTACGGTGGGTACACGGGAACCTGTGCATGGATAGTAGTAACTCACGTGATGAAAAGCCAACCCAACACACGTTGAGTTCATATATAAGAAAACGCCACTGATCGAGCTGTGCCAATTGGTGTTGCTTAGGCTCTAGCCTGAACTTGCCGTGCATCATCCCGCGTTTGTCGCCCCGACATGTGACTGGGCCTCCGACCGTTTGTATGGGATGCGTACAGTACCTACAGACTGGCTGGTTATAGCCGGTAAGGTGTAATAATAAGTAATAATAAAGTTCGTGGGCAGCTGAGCCCGCGTCCCACTAATCAGTTGCGCCTATTTGTTGGCAATAAAATAATTGACATGCTAGAATTTCGTCATGCTGCTCCAAGCTCCCAAGTGTTGCTCCCATCAGTTGTCTATTCCCACCGCTCGCTTCGTTTTTCAATATCCTTTCCTTATCTTCAGCCCCGCGCCCCAGCCGTTAACCCGGTCGTCTTTGACTGACATTTTGGAGAAATCATGGGACGTAGAAAGACAGAAGAGGATATTTGGGGTCAGGGAGTAGCTTGTGCCGCAATTTGTTGCATAACGTAATCACATTTGCGCCGAGTTTAAGTTACTGTATCGCTATGATACTAATATTGTCTTCAGCTGCGATACGATAAGTGAGCGAGTCCGACGATACCGCTGAGCGATAGGGTGTGATGCCATGGTTTCGGACACAGTCTTGCAGTTTCTTCCCATCAGCAGACACGACATAGATAAATGGTTTCGGATTGATAAATTAAAGTACTCTTAATGCACACGTTCACGCACCATGTTCTGTTCTATCTACATTTGGGACTTCGTACTGACCTTTTGACAACGGGTCATGCCAGTGTCACATATGGCAGTGCTCTCCATACTGTCGACATTACAACCCGCCAAGACATCATCATGGTTATACGGCAGAGACAAGAAAAGAGGCAAGGGGCGGCCAAGCCTAGCAAACCTTGAACGGGCCGGGGCCAATACATAACATAGTTAGGGCATTCTATAATTTCTCATCGCGCCCTCGAGTTCGTCGTTCGAGAGAGGACGCGTGTCCAACGCCACGTACTCTCCCTTCGCATCCTCCTTCACAGATCCAGACCCCCGTGTTTTCACGAAAGAGTACGCGCAAACTAATTTGAGAATGAAGCGCTTGATTATATGTACGAACAAAGTTTGTGCATTGCTTCGCACGTCGGTAAAACGAAAATCAAATCATGCGGACCGTTTGCGCCGGCGAAGTGAAGGAGCGAGTTGGTGGAGATGTCAGAGATAAGGTCGACAAGGCGTGACGCAGTGACGACTCCGAGTCAGCGCCTCAGCGACCGAAACGAGTGCCCGTGGAAAGGGCTAAGCAGCCCTTGCAACGGAGAGGTGTACGGATACGGATATGAACGGATTCCCATCAGTCAGTGAAACACGGTGGTTGAGCTAGGGGCAAGAATGTAAGCAAGAATGTAAAGACAGCGCAATACTGTATCCTGTTTCTATCGACATTTCATGTCGATCACTGCAGTGGCAAACAGTAGCCTAGTACTGTCTGGGGGTATCCCTTGTCAGTCCGAAACACGGCGATTTGAGCTAGGGGCCAGAATGGTAAAAGACGGCGTACACAAGTCACTGAGGAGTCGGCCTAGTAACCCATAAGTGTCAAATTCAATTGAAATTCATGGCCGAATACAGGTGGAGGAGAAGGAGTGCCTCGTTAGTGTCTAGCGTAAATAGACAAGAAAACAGACGTGAGGAAGACACCCCTCAGTGTGCCTCCTATTGCTATATCCTCTCCGAGCCCTTTAGCATGCCCCGAACACGCGCATCAAACGCGCACAAACACCCCGGTCACATGTACAGGGCCAGAAAAAAAGACGGACAACAAAGGAAGTAGCCCAAGACAACGCCCGCAAGAAGGCAGCATCCATTTGCCGCTAGACAGCAAGCTGTAGAAAAGCGCCATGCGGTCCTGTTGCAGCTCAAAGAGAGTAAGATACTGCAGAACAGTGCGAAGAAGAAGTGCGCACACACACTGCTAGGCCAGATATCCAGTACGAATCCCTTCCAGCAAGTAAATATATTTTGATGAAACTCTTGCAGAAGTTTGAGGTTACCAGATGCCTGGAACTGATGGACGAAACTGAAATTGATCGTTGGTACTAAGCACAGGCCTTGAAATCACCTAGAGTGTATATGACGGACTAGTAGCGATGATAGCGAAGAGCCCTCCCCATTCGCGGGACGATTCAGATCAGATGAGGAGATAGAGTCGGCGGCCCGGGAGATGGTCTCGACGTGAAACGAAGACATGATCGAGTCTGACGACGCCACTCCAATTTCGAAGGAGTACTCTTATAACAAGAAGGTAAGAACGATTCACTGAATAGGGGTAGTACCGAGATTGATTGCCAGTGGGGTCTGCAGAACGCGGAGAGGGGACGGTTGATCCCGAGACTCGGACAAGATGTCGATGCCACTGGGCATGCGGCGTGGAACTCCCGACACTGCACCTCCAAGTAATAAGCGCAAAGAGCCCGCTGCGACTACACCTGAGAAAGTGGTAAGTGTGCCGCCGTTGCCGTCGTGTCAACGCTAAATGCTTTGCTAATACCCAGGGGTGGCCCCAAGCGTCTGAAACTGAAGCGGAGTTACGCCATAGGGGGGCTGAGCTCCAATTGGAAAGCGGTCACTGCAATCAGTCCGTACTGTATTCGTCTCGTTCCGACTGTTGCTAATGTAAGTACCAATTACCAAGAGCGCCATGGGCGGTTCAAATCAGGCCAACACCGAACTTGAAGGCAATAGCGACGGCCTGGGTCAGTGCCAGTGGGGAGTTTGACCACGACGAGCCTGAAGAAGCCCTGGCACAAGTTAGGGCCAGCAAGAGCGCAGCGCCACGAGTTCCAGGGACCCATCAACCCACGGGAAAAGTGGGGGGTGGCAGCAGGTCGCTATCAACACATGGGTCAGCGGAGGTAAGTAATTCTGCACTGCCAGCGTAAAAACACAAACTAATACTCGAGCCAAAGACGGGGATAATGTTTACGCGTGTCGCCAAGATATCTACAGGGAGGACAATGCCGACCGCCGTCAAGTCTGGACGCAAAAAGACCATGGTGACGGACCTGCCATTCCCTGACGGAAAGATCGGTCCAATCTGGCGAAAGTCCTTCGTCCCCTCGTTGATCGCCTGGGCTGGGTCTCAACCGGATCCCTTTGGCGCCAACAGTAAAGTTGAAGGGGAGGCCGAGGTCGTCTGGGGACGAGTGTTCCCTGCTGCCGCACTTGATAAGGAAGCCCGTGAGATTCTGATGGGTGTGGTGCGTACACCATCAGAGAGCTAGGTGCGGAAGTTGACATCTACGTAGGCCGAAAATGCGCTCAATAATTGGCGCAGCGACATCGGAAAGGCTGGCATTAGCGCCATCACCGAGCTTTGGAGTCAAAAAGCTATGGACAAAGAGGTTTCATTCAGCTCCCCAGAGCATCGTGCGGTGTATGTCACAAATTCTTTGACAAAGATGAATTTCGTGTACAAGGATCCGGATGTGCCCGTAAGTGTCGATTTCTCGGTCACTGACGGTTAGCCAAACCCCTCGTACTCAATGCTACTATACAGGTTCACGTGGAGCGTTCTGTTCAGAGATCATTTCGAAGGTATACGCAAAGCACCTTCGGAGGATATTGGCGGTTGATGGTAAGTATGGCCCACAAATCGGAGGGCTTGCGCTTGTGACAGCTGCAGTTACGTGCAGTATGCCTTTGACTTTGAAACAGGTTATCTAACAGTCACGCCAATGTGTATTCAGGTCGAACGCGGGCTCACGCTCTTGAGAAACGGCGAAGATGGCATGGTTGACAAGGATGAAGAACAGGGAAAACCAGTCCCTCGTGGTACACGTGGCAATGGCTTCACGGATAATCCCTGGGGCAAGAGGGCACGTGAGGTTGTCCAGTCGACAAACAGGTTGAAGGATTCTCATTGGGCGCAGATCGAGGAGCATGCATATGTCTATCTGCAAGGTCCGGGCCCATGACTCGGATGAGGGACGCGGAGAGGACAACGTCGAGACTGACGCAGTAGGCGTGCGCGCGAATATTGACATAGACTGACCCGGAGGTGTGCACATGTGTATATACGACGTACCAAGTGTATTGTCGCGCACACTGAGTACTGAGGTTTGGTGCAACTGTCTGTAGTATCTCGTTAACTCGTTATTGATTCTCGTATACGGTAGCCATCCTCAGACCCGTGCAAAACCCCTACCCGTGCATGGGTACCCGCAGGTATTTTACCTTCCTGCAGCCCCACCTCAACCTCAAGTCAGTGCCCTAACAATGTAGTACGACATCCCTTGATGCCATTCGATGGCGATTCTCTCGTACTTTCTTTCCCCCATCCTATCCCATCCCCACGACAACTTTCAGCTCACTAACGCTTAACAACCCTCAGGTCACTTGTAGACCGGCCACGCGTCTGCTTCGTGCCGGTCTTTGTTCGGTGCGCGGCCTATTCTAGCCATGCAACAACCACGCAACAAAAGGTGTGTTCCTTCCAACTCATCTCCTCTCATTTTATACTCCACCAACACTGCAGGTTTCCCCTCTCAGCTGCGTCCTCTTCCTTTCGTTTGCAGTGGTGCAAGGTGCGCCACGTTTCACCCTGCCTCCTCGGTTCCTTGCCGCCCTTCTCGAGCAGATTGCTGACCTGACCAAAGGTTTTCCCTTCCCGGCTGCATCCTCTTCCCTTCTTTTGCAGTGGTGCAGGTGCGCCAGTTTCACGCCGCCTTCTCGGCTCCTTGCCGCCCTTCTCGAGCTGATCGCTGACCCGACTGGAACTTTACTACCAAAGTCCCCAAACATCGCCTTCTTCACCTCTCCCAACCCACGTTCCTCTGCACCGTTATTCCCTCACCCTCGCGTCTCACATGGCGCTCACTACATCTGTCCTGTTTGTTTCTCGTCCCCCTTTTCCGTGGTAGTTGATCTCATCTTATCATCTACGCTGCAGCTCTTGGGACGCCCCGTCACGCGTCACGCCTTTAGCTATACCTTCCCCCCACTGGATCCCACCCGACTTCCGCCTCCCACATACTTCTTCCAAGTCCTCTTTGTACTTTCGGATTCCGCTAAGTGTTTTTTTGTTTTTTGTTTTTACGACGTTATCTGCTAACTTCATTGTGCCGCCTCTTTACTGACTTTGACATTTGCTTGACATAGGATTCTGGCCGCTTAACAATGCCCACCACTGGCACGGTGGCAACAACCGCAGCGATGGGCGGTCTCGACGATGGCGGGGGCTGCGACAACAATGTCGCGGTGCCACGACGATGATAGTGACGACTACGACAACGACAGAAGCGACACAACGGTACGTATGACAGTAACGATAACAACGGGCGACGACACGACCACAACGGGGCAACGCCGACGGTGACGACGGAGCAACGATGATGACGGTCATGCGAGGACACCGTGATTTAGTAGTGTCAGCAAATGCATCGTCGATGCTTTATATATTGTATAGATAGCTTAAATTATCCAAACCTGTACCCGTACCCGCGAGAACCTGTACCCGCAGCCACGGCGGGTACGGGTTTTGGCGGGTACGGGTGTACGGGTAGCCTCGGAATGACCCGGTCACCCGTGGTATTCCGTATTACTACGCATCCCAGACTATTATAAATAAATATGGATCAAAAAAAAAAAAAGTGTGTATTATAAATGACTAGAGTGACGATGGTGACTAGATCTACAGAGGGTAACTAGATCCAATAAAACAACTAGATCGAGAAACATTACTAGAAACAGAATATACTAGAATTACAGAACATACTAGAAATATGAAACTACTAGAACTACAGAAAATACTACTAGAGATCCTGCTAGAAATATGAAAATACTAGAACTAGTATGGGAAATACTAGAGATACGAAACTACTAGAACTATGGAAAATACTAGAACTACAAAAAATTACTAGACATACGAAACATACTAGATCTATAAAAAGTAACTAGTGCTACCTCAATTTTTTAGATACAGGTTAATCATACTAGATCTATACAAAGTGACTAGCACTACTTCACATTTCTAGATACAGGTTAATCATACTAGATCTAGGAAGGTATCATACTAGATCTAGGAAGGTATCATACTAGATCTAGGAACTTGTCTAGGAAGGTATCATACTAGATCTAGTATGATACCTTCCTAGATCTAGTATGATACCTTCCTAGACCTAGTATGATCTAGGTTGCTAATCCGGATGACTAGATCTAGGGACTTGTCATAGTGCTAGCCAGACCTTCCTGGCCCTAGTCAGAACTAGGGGACTAGTGGAACTAGATCTAGTTCTTCTAGTCACTTTTTGTCTTGCTGATGAAGTGAATTCACGTATGGCGCGATCATGTCACTGGAAGTGAGCTCATGTCTTATCCAGCGCCAGTGGCCACCAATGCATAGAACAACACCTACGCTAAAGAGCCTGACGGTAGTAGCCAGCAAGGTGGTCAGCGGCGCGGTGTACATAGATTGCTAAGGGTGCAGAGTGCATATATCAGCAGACTCCTAACAAGGTAGGCATGGGATTATAGCATAGGCACCAGATAATGTTCATGGCGCCCTCAGGCTATCTGAAGCCTGGCAAGTTGAAAGTGCATGACGTAGCCCAGCGTTCGGACTTCGAGTTGGAGCCTGAGTACTTTAATTATGGACTCCGAGACTCCGAGTCGGAGCAACACGACGTGTCTGACCCAAAACCCAACGGCCACAGACCCCCTCCAGTTGACAAAACCAGCGACTCCGAATCCAGATCCCTATGTACTGTTGAAATTTCCTATCGTACTTTGTGTTCCCGTCGGATGACTGCCAGTAAATTTTGTTCAGCCACCAAGTCAGCCTCGGTAGTACATCGCAATCAAATCTAGACTCAAACTAAGTTACCTAAATCTAAGAAAATCAATCCTCCCGTACCACTCACGGTGAGTGGCATAACCTACAGATTAGCATGAGGTTCTGTGAAGAGAGCGCCGGCGTAGAAGCAACGCACTGAGGAGCTGTTCCAGACGCCTCGACGCGATACCAACGACGAACACGGACCCAAGCCAAGAGGCAGAATTGTTCGTTGATATCGATTCAAGGATGCAGATGGCACATCAGCCCATGTCGTGATATGTTATTTTCCCACTACTTCATCGTTGGGCACATCATAGTTTGATCTACCAGAACCGCTGACAATTCTGTATTTCTTCGTGTCGTCACAAAAAAAAATCTATTGGAGGGTCATGTACTCTGTTGCGCCATAATACAACATTACCCTTCGTGAACCTTGGGTTTACCGGAGTCAGTAACTAGTGGGACATTAATTTGCAAACAAAGCCAACGATAATTAAAAAAGGCGCAACAAATCGACCTTATCCGAGTCTGTCGTACGGACGAGAATGTATGTACGTCCAAGATCAAGAACTCTTCTGCGAGAACCAATGCTGCCTCTTCTCATGATCTCAGTCGTTGCTAGCACCGATCAATCAAATAAATGTCGCGTCATTTCACATACCGTGGGCCCACATGGCCGATTCTGTTAGACACTGAGGAGATCAATCAGACAAAGGGCAGCGTCTCCAAAAGTGCAGCAGCAAAACCGAATACTGACGACTCGGAGGGTTCAACGTCGCCCGAACAAACAACTCGGATACCCACGTCGATAGTCCCACTTGTGCTCTGCAACGAAGACCGCGATCTGGTCCTTCGTCATTTTCTTCGCTTGGAAGTACTACGTGGAAAACGTCAACTTGAATATGCGGGCCTAGGGTCAAGATAGGAATACGAACGGGCTTGTGGAGATATCGGGCGGTATCAAGCGCCTTGAAGACCGCCATGATAAACAGACCACCAACCGGGAGAACGTGCATCGGGATCTGGATGACTCTTCGAGTGCAATTGTATCCATTACACCAATAAAAGCTGAATCCGAACTCACTGACGAACTTGAGCACGTGGCTCCTCGCCACCTCCAGTCCTGTGCCCACTTGCTACTGGCGATATATGCGATTTCTCGAAAATCCGAAATAGCCTGAGGGTGCCAAAATGCTGGACTTTACCACGCGACGCAATGGTCTGGGAGCACGCTCTGGTGCGATACGGAGGTTGGGTGAAAGGAGGAACCTTAATATGGCGAAGGCAAGTTACGAGGGAGATACACAACAAATGCCCTTGGAATATATCTACGGCGCACGATCAGTGATAGAAGCAAGCGAAAAGAACAGGAAAAGAACAGGTTGGTCACCGTTGGTGTCGGATGGGAGCTTATTTTACCTACGACGGTATAGGCCAAGAACGGTTATGGAAACAAGAGCGCGTGGCGATGGCATGAGAAATGGTGCAACAATGGATCCATGCTTTACAGTACCGTGACTGGTACAGTGAAAAAGTAGGTTTGTTACAGTAGTATAGTACGACATCAGACAAGACCACAACCCTAACCCAGACCAAACTGGTTGTTGTTGGTCTATATGCACCGTGACATCGACCAGGCTCCCCAGCTTTTACTGTAATATTATTATGAACGGGAAATGCAGACTACTTGTGAGGAAATACAAATAGATTTTGACCCTCACGTAGGTATGGTGCGACATATTAACAGCGAACCATCTTGATTTGCGACGGCCCTCATTCTTTCCTGACCCACGATGCAAACCCACTGCTCCAGGGACGAGCATCTAAAACCCGACCGAGATCTGTCCCACCGAAACCCATTCCCTTCCTTCGTAACGCCGTCAACCTTTTGAACGTTGCTATCGCGCTGGTGGTAAAGGGAGACTTCCGGCCCCGGCCGGAACGATATGCCGGAGGTACAAACCCATCAACTTCGATATGCTTCGCACCTGGATGCACAATGTGTAGAGCGAGTAACGTGCACAGCCGTCGGTACTCCTGTACATTGTCGAAGTAGAGTTGTCCCGCAAATAGATCCAGCTCAGTCCGGAGGTATGCGACGGGTGTCCATTTCTTCTCCGGAGACTCTGGAATGGTGTAGAACGTGAGGTCTGAGAAGGACCGCATGGAAGCAGTGACTCGTGGTGAGTAAATATGGAGTCTGACTTTTCCACTCTTGCGTATGATGGGGAGTAGTTCGTTCGCCTCATAAGGGCTAATGACGATTGTAACAGTTCTCTTCCCAACCTGTCCGCTTGATAAAATCCAATTGACGGGGCGAAGGTAGTCTGTCAGGCCCGTGATACTAGAATCCGTAGTCGTGATAGCAAAATCCACGGTCGCAAGCGGAGACGGGGTCCATTCCGAAATCGAATCCAAGGCCTTGTCGATCTCAGTTGGGGCGAACAGTGGGATGATGAAAGTCGAAGGCTTGGTAAGTATTCCAGTACTGACGAAGTTGCGGATCTCGTCGCAGACGACATGCTCCGCAGGGAAAACCCTTGGAGGGTGTTCCGCATGACGTTCGAGCTCAACCTCGTGATTGACCTCCCGTTCTTGCTCTTCTGCCATTCTTACGTCGGTCAACCGAGTTACTCCAAGGTATTCTAGCCGTTCGCGTAAAGATGGAATGCCGTTTATTCCGGGGCCTAGTCCAGCACCTTGTGCCCTTGAAACCGGTTCGTACATTTCTTCAAGAGTTTTTGATTCGGGCTGTAACCAGGAATTCCTCAAAACTCCCAGGTCCCCAGTTGAATCGTATCGGTTGTATGCGGAAAACCTCCGGTGATGGTCGACTCCTTGCTGCGCCCAGTGCGGGAGATGGTGCGCGATGTCCCAACAAGTCTCGTGCATGGTCCAACGGAGGATGTCGATCACCTGTACTCCTTTCTCAGACTCCTGACCTCTTGGAATGAGGCCGCGAATTCGACGGTCGACTTCTCCAGGCGCAAAGAACATTACCGAGTGGCCCTTCCCTAGCTGCCGCAGCCGCATACACCCTACATCCATTTAGCTTATGCCTTCTCATCCGCGTGATGACTCACCTTGTAGCAGCCTATCTTTAGTCACCTTCGGCCCGAGCGTCACTCCTGCGTGCGTTCCTCGAGGAAGCTTCAGATCTGTCCCTCGTGTATGTGCATCGTCCAGGTATACGATACACTTGTCGAGCTGCCGATTGAACGGAGAAGAGATCAGTGGCTCGATTGTTCCGTCCTGGGTGAGCACGGTGAGATGATCCGATTCGTTGAAATAGATAGCTGCTGAGATATGAGGTTTAAGGGAGAGCCAGTGTCGCGCCAACTCCTCATTCTGCAGCTCCAGCATTTGCGCTCCAACGTCCAATAACACTCGGATCTCGGGTTTTTGTCCGATTAGTCGCCGCAGGAAAGCTTTCGCTGATTCGCGGTCGCCCTTGATACCTTCAGTACATTCGTAGTGATTATTTTCTGGTTGGAGTAGGTACTGCAAGACGAGTGCGTTGGTGCTCAGCTGGGAGACGGGATCTTCCTGAGTAATTGACGTCGGCAAGAGATACCGATTATCGTTCGTGCCGCTGAAACCAGTCGTCACGTTTGTCTTGTCTTCTACCAGGTCCCATGCCGACGTGGAAAGTTTAGACGGAAACTCCTTGGCCGCTCGGGGAAAGACCACTTGAGACAGATAGAAATCGATGACTCTTGTGTTCCTCGAGAATAGCGGAACAAGGTGTTCGTCGACTTGCTTGTCGTCGTTCACATTAACGCCATTGACTTGTCGCAGTGAAGTGGGAACGCCCTCCCCAAACTCGACCCACTGATCGTATTCCATGTCGGGATTGTCGAGCTTGGTGAGCAAATCAAAGCACTGAAGTACTTGCTCCTTCGTTAAGCCACCATAGTAATAGCTGAGGCAAGTCAGCGCAATGGCAACGTCCGGGTGACCAAACTCTGCTCTCAAGCTTGGCACGTCCTATCTTTACCCTGAGCTCTGTTCCTTGGATAGTCCAGTGGGTAAGCTTACCTTTGCACGATATGGGACAGCTAGTAACGTCCTACTTGGATCGAGACCATAGTCCACTCTCCATCTGCGTTCCTTCAACACGTAGCCAAGGATCCCTTCTCCGTCTACCAGGAGCCCACGGAGTAAAAGTATTCCACTCCATAAGGCCGTTCCGGAGCAGTGCGATCTGATCAACTGATGATCTCCGACAGGAACTTCCTTCTGGGTTATGAAACGGCGAGTGGCCTCCAGAATCGAGGGCGAGAGGACAGCGAGTGATAGGGTAGATAATGCACCTCCAAGAGCATCGTCGGCAATGAGCGAAGAGATCTGTCGAGAGAGTTCTTGATGGAGGACTCGCATCGTCGGAAAGCCATTCTGAGTCTGATCGAGCTCAAACATCTGTGGGAAACTGGCGTGTAACTGTGCAGCGTGTGCCCGAAGTCGACTGAACACTTGTTGCGTCGTGGACCATCGATTTGGATGATCTTCGACAGCCATTTGCTCGCCCTCAGTGTAGACTAATTGATATCGAACATGAAGGATCTCGTCGCTCTCGTCGAGTACGTCGCGTGATACTCCCGCTAGCCAACCTTGTAGAGCTTTGAGTTCGTTAGCGATGGTGCGTTTCTCGTGGTCTCCACGGGATGTTAGGAGAGTATCGATGCACATCAGTTTTTGCGAGAGTAAATGTTCGGGTTGGATGACAAGAACACCACCCTCGGCGGCGCATCGTCTGTAGAGGGTGCTGATACTTTGGACCACGGAGGCGCTCATTTCCAGATTCCGCGAGAAAGGAACATAGAAGATGCGTCGGTCGGCGAGATCTGAAAGTCTGTTAAGGAGCAGTTGGTACATTTGGTTGGATAGTGGTTTAAGCGTCACGATCCTCGCAAGGTTGGAACCGTCGGCTAGGGTCGCGGCGACGAGAGGTACAATCACGGACGACTTTCCCTCTCCCATGTTGAGCTGAAGCGATGCACTTCTCTGACATGCGGGAGATATCATCTCGCGTGCAATTGCTAGTTGCAGCGGACGCGCCAAAAAGTTTGCGTCGATCTAACGACGCCACTTGTTAGTGTCTGTACGTTTCACGGGTGAATTAACTGACCTGTATCAAAAGCCAGTCAGGAGAACAAGCCACAGCTACATCCTCGCAAACTGTTTCCAGTTCCCGTAGGAGTTCCTCGTCCCGGTGTCTAGACGAAAGCTCAAGTAGACGTTGGGATTGTTGGTATTTGAGAAACGCTATTGCATAGCGAGTGAGGGCATGTTTCCACTGGTCGGTCAGCGTGTGGACGCGATCCCTGGACAGCTCTCGTAGGATGGATCGCGGCGTTATTCGAGGCCAAATACCCGAGACGCTGACGACAATTTCCCATTTCTGAGATGGCGCTAGAGCTGCCAAGACCTCAGAAAATATTGCATCCTTCGTTTTAGAACATAAGTCGCGATATTGGAGTAAAGCGCCTCGTGAAGGAACGCGGCGCTGAACGAGGGAAGAAACCCTCTTTCCCATCAAGTCACCGTAACTCTTATTCAGGTCTTCTCCATAGAGCCGTAATAGCGACTCCGGAGAACGTCGGAGCTCCTGAATAAGAGAATCGAGACCATCCCCCCTGGTTGACGGCGAGTTACTTCCAGTTGCTTTCGTCACAGTAGAAAGTATAGCGCCGCCGGTTGAAGGCCGTTCGCGAGTCGGTGGCCATGGTAAGTTGGCTCGAGACATCAGTACTTCTCGTAGCGAAGGAGATGAAACTTTTGGTGACCCCGTACTAAACTGGGGAGAAAACACGTAGGGTGCGATAGGGGGGGTACTGGCCACGTAAAGATTTAAGATGGCCTGAAGACGACGTATATGCTCCTCGAAGTCAATATTCTGTGAAATTGATTGAAGGTAAGCCTCAACAGTTTCCCCGCATCTTTGGGCGTCGAACCACTGGTGTGGAGGATCGCACCATTCCTCGGGCCACCATTCAACTGTTAACTCCGCAGCCTCTGACGCCATTTCGCTAATGGAACTGTTGTATTTCTGCATTCGTTGCTTCCTAGCAGCCTTCTTGCTGGCGGTTGCTGGGACCTCCGCAGTTTGCGCAGGGGTTAGCTCCAGGGGAAGAGCAGACCGTGACATCAAATTCACTAATCGTGCGCGGTCCGGGTACGTGCCATCTGAAATTTCATAGTGGGATGGAGAAGGGCATGAAATACCACGGAGTCTTTTGTCCGTCGCAAAAATGAGAATAACTGGGACGATATCCGCGTAATCGCCCCCGCTGAAGCTGGCTGCGGAAAGGCTGAATGCCAACATGATCTTGATCTCTTGAGGATCGCCGTTTAATGCCTCCTGACAATTGTCGTATATGCCGAGCCAATCCTTCGCTGCGTTGAACGTAAGCCAGTATCGAGTATATCGCAGTGAAACCCTCTTCTCGGTTGGCCCAAGCGATTTCCACGACTGCATCACATCCCACAGCTGAGGAAAATTGCGAGAGAGACAGGGTCGATCGTTCCAAATAGACCACGACACCTGGTAGGCAGTATGCCCAGCCCCTCGCTCATCAGCTACGTCCCTTGACTTGGTGGCGACGTCCTCCGAAATTGAAGAAGGAGAGTGCCTCAAGCTTTGTAAGTAACGTGGGTAATACACCTTGTTACGATAGGCCATCCGAGTTAGCAAGGACGGTTGCCAGTGAGGAATCCCAAAGACGACGGGTTCGTCCTTGGGTGAGTCATAGAGTGCCTCCATTGCATTTGCATGGTCGAGAATCGAACGCACAACTGGGCGAAAGTCATGGTGCTGTGAGAGAGTAGGAAGGTTGTTCCATTTCACTGTAACCATTGACTGTAGATGTGACGGATAATACATTCTCATTGGCGTCAATTGGCTAATACTGTTCAAGAGCACTGCGTCGTGACGGCCTAGTCTTTGAAACGACAGAAAAGTGGCACTCTGTAGCATGCTGAGGGATTCTTCAGTCCCAGTGTGCCCAAGTAACGGATCGGGGAGGCAATGGCTCGTAAGCGCATGCAAATAACATTGGTATAGCTTGCTGTGTAGGCTCACGTTTCCGGTGAGACGTCCTAGATCGGTGTCAATGGTGTATTCGTGCCACTGGACCTGCCGCGCCATTCGCGTGTTTATGGTAACACTAGCGAAGTCGCCATCCAAGCCAAATTCAATACGTCCCCGTGGAATAATGATCCGTCGCGGCATCTCCGAAGACTCATTGCTTGGGCGCAAGACGAGTCGACTTTTGAGTCCAAACATTGTGCCGCAAGACTGAAATTCGTCAATGACGTAGCCAGGCATGCTTCGGCACTCAAATTCCGAGGTTTCATTGACGAAGAACACAAGACGCAGTCGACTAAGGGAAGCCTCTAGTACGTGATTTGTGCACGTAATGATAATGTGCTCCGGAGATTCGAGCGCAGAAAGTAAGCGGGATATCATTTGAGATGTGGTGGAACGAATATCGATCAGATCTACTGGAGCAGCACCATCTCCAGGAATCTTGCGGAACAGAGAGGGGGTATCATCTGTATGGACAACGAGTCGCCAATTAGACGGATCTGGAGTCCAAGGGGATTCAACTGGGCGGAATTCAACTTCTCCGGTGCCGAGGTCAAGCCAGTGTACATAGTCATCCACGAAGGCCTTCGGGAAGTCGTCCACGAATACCGCGCGGGGAACAAACTGTAAGAGGCGGGCGTCTTCCGATCGCCGAGCTTGCAGAGTTAGATCTTCATCACGAAGCGAAAAGAATATCTTTGCTCGCATTAGCCGCTGCCCAACCATCGTCAACAACCATAACTTGAACTCACCCGATATCCAGAGACGTTCGATCGAGTCATAAATTCCATCCCAGGAACGTCAGCAGGAACCACGTCAAGAATCCGCTGAAAGAGCACAAGTACAGGAGTGAATAAGCATGAACCAAGAATAACGAAAACACTCACGGGTCCTAGGACGCTTGCGTACGTTGAATGCTCGATAATCTCTCGCGGCAGTCTTCCAAGTGGTTTTCCACCAATCAACAATTGCCCGGTCAATAGATTATAGTGGACCTCCTGTCCACCTTCTACGACACAGGAAATCCACCGTGAGTTGGGACTGGGAAGTACATGCCAATTCGAAGAGGTCTGCCGGCGGAACCCGGGCCATAAGCTTGCGAGGCCCTGGTCGAAGCCCGATGGGTCAGACGGTACGCGTTCGCGGAGAGACGGTTCGAGAAAATGAAGAAGGCGGCGATGTCGGTTGAGAAGCCGGATGAGATAACGAGAATCATCGTCTTCGAGAACCGATGGGGTGTTGTCGTGTACAATTACTGCGCAATGCACAGCTATGGCGATGTCGTCGTCGCTAACAAGTATCCAAGGGACATGTTCGAGGCAAACATCATAGGTAGAGAAACACGTCGCAGCCAGAGTGCAGAGTCGTCGACGCAGGTTCATGCGCGACATTTCGTCTTCGGTCATGTCTAGCTTCGAACCAAGCTCGTTAATCCACTTGTGCGCTACGCTTCGAGCCCTCTGAAGTAACGCATACGCTCTTTGACGAATATCTGGATCACGAGTAGAAGACAGGAGGCGGCTGGTAATTAGAGCTACGGATTGTTGAACTAAAGGCGACATCTAGCAAAGATCGGAGTTTAACGCACCAATAGTCCTGACGGTGACTTCCTCTAGCCAGTTGGCCTCTATCTTTCCGAGTAGGCCATCTAGTTCGCGTAGGAGCGTCCATCCGAAGCTGGAAATTTCAAGGTCGGCGTGCCACTCGCGTACGCGGTCTGACAGTGGGCCAAGATGCCAAGCCGCTTGAGTGATCAGTGTATGTACCTCCTCACGGCGAAATGAGAGCGACGGCGATGACAGTTCCCTCGCTATGTTTAGCCATTGCAAGCGCGGCCCGCTGCGTAACCCAGAAAATGCCAAGTACTCATGAGCGCTCAGTTCCCGGGGGCAGTCAGCTTGACCAGCGATCACCTCATTAGAAGTATGGTGCGTCCCGCAGACAAAAGAATGGATTCTGCCGTACGGAGATGACACGGGGATAGGAGGTGTGCAGAAAACTGTGATGGTAGATCCAAGAGATGGCCATTCTGCCCAGGATTTGGCCTCACGGTCATACAATTTGAAGGATAGTCCGTTGTTGAGAAAAACGTTAGAATCGTCGGCAGGAATCTGAACCTTCTTGTAATGCGTTTGGTCGCGGAACGATTTCGTAGTGGACCCAATTGTGACTCGGTGGTACGTGTGACGCACTGCCCAATTCCTTAGACCAGAGTAGGTCTCTAAGAGGAGCTTTGGTTGGTCAGCGTTGTCAGGAGCGTTAGTCATCCTGATGTCGAGGAGAATCTTGGAGGTTATTTCGCGCCATGCGGAAAACGCACGTGGTGGAGCAAGCTCGAATACGACTAATTGCGCTTGCGCCGTTGCCTGGGGGAGTGGCCATTCGTGGACATCGATCTTCAACCTATTGGCCCTTTTGTCTAGTTGACATTTTTGACACTGTTTATTCCGATGAATTATGTTCCCATTAACATTCTCCAAGTAAGTGTGGTCCATTTCTGAGGCCTCATCCTTAAGCGTTTGCCATTGCCCGTTCAATGCGTCGAGTTCAGCACGCTTCCGGTTTCGCTCTTCCCAAGCATGTTGGGTGATTTCAACTTTGAGTTGTTGTAACCTCTGAGAAGTACGAAAATACTGCACGGCGAATGACGATTCGGTGTCGTTATCCGAGAAGATGGATGTCTTGCAGGAAGAGTCCTGACGCCGCTGTAAAATATACTCTTCAATAAGAATGGCACGTCGCAGGGAACCGGAGCGATGAAGGAGTAGGGGGTGAAGGAAATCTGGAGGAATTTCCGGCGAATAAGATGTCAGGAGAGGACATTGTTGGGTGGTCAGCTTATCCAGAGCCATCCAAAGATCCATGATTGTCAAAATCATAACTGAGTTATCCTCGGGACCAGCACCGTAGACACCCCTCGCGGCATCGAAATACTGCTCGATGCAGGACGCAATCACGTCCGAGGCGTTGTCGTCGTGCTGAGAGACATTGACCCAATGATCCAGATATCTCTCGACGGACAACTCGAAGTCCGCGAGAGCAGTGCGCTTGTCCTCCGCGACAGCAGCCGCAAGTCGGCCGCTCGAAAGGCGACCAAAGTCCAACGTATTTGCGAGACGCGGCTGATGAGAAGGGCAAAACGACTTCGACAAGTAGCCGTGAAACGTCGGATGAAGTGCATTTATGAGGTATAGGCGCGAATTGTTGAGGGTAATTGCGGTATCGCTGACAACGTCTAGCTCCTCGGGGTGCCATGCCAGAGAAACCGACTGGCTCTTCTGAAAACTCGACCACCGTTCCTGAAGAAGTGTCTCTGTATTCTTTGCGGCGTAGTATACGGTTTGATAGACGCTGTCGGAAACAGCGGGACCCAGCTTTGAGAGACGTCGCGCCATCTTGATCCTCATTACGTAGAGTGTTTCGCTTGGAAAGCCCCTTTGCATGCAGATATTAAGGATGTACGCGTGGAAAACGAGCATGAACGATTTGTACATGTTGCTGTCTAGAGAGGTTTGGAGGGCCACTCTGATGACTAGCCATAACGGTGATCGGCGCCAAGGTTTGTAGGCATCTTTCCAAAGAACTTCGTCCCCGATCCGTTTCGTGATACGATCTACAGAGGCTGGTTGACCGAAACCTCTGAGAATTCCCACTAACAGTTCGGTTATGTATCTTGGGTGAGCGCTCTCACGAACTTCGCGTACCGTGGATCCCGCCTTGACCGTAGTCGCAGTGGAATCCAACATGTCGGCATCCATTTGGACGAGAAACGAGGCAAGTTCCCGAAGAAAACATGCATTGGAAAAGACCTCGGGGGAGACCTGGACTGCAGGTCCGGGATAGGAGCAAAGGAGCTTTCCGTCGGTGGACGTAACGATGCTAGCTTGCGAGGAAACTTCAAACATCTCGAATCGAACATGATCGACAAGGACGCGAACGAGTACAGCGGCATTCTGAGCCCTAACATGCATAACGAAGACATCTTAAAGTGAAGGTCAAGAACAATACAACGGCATGTGGGCACTCGAGCGCACCTCCCATAGCAAGTCCTGATAAGGCGCCTGTGAGTTCCGCTTCCACCAGCGGGGCCCTCGCAGCCCAGTAGATAGATCCCATCATTTTTATCATCCGAGCCCATAACGACTGCCGAAGGGGCGAGAGGCCTTGGGAGAAGGTTCGAGCAGCTTGTATGAGGATGTGGCACAAGGCCACATTGGTCTCGCGTTCGGTTTCCTCTGTCGGGGCTTCTTGAGGAAGCTTTGGGGGTAGAAAGACATGCTCAACAATAGAGAGTAAGACGTCGGAATCGATGTCAGTTACACGGAGGCTCATTTCGTTGAAAGGGACGGACAATGCAACACGAAAACCAACAGAGCCCGCGCTGTAAACAAGAGTCACGGATCAATGGATCATGCACATGACCAGTAATAGGCGCTGTGCGTTACGGAGAATTGGAAATATTTTCGAGCGTCAAGGATCTGTAGCCTAGTAACTATGGCATTTTCATGTCTTCCAACGCCGATGATAGACCGAGAATTATTCGTCCGTTAAGTTCAATAGTGGCGTCAGTAAAGGCTACGATAGTCTGCGTTGTAATCCCAGGTCAATGTGGGAATGTTTTCGCGTCATGAAGAGCAACGGGGGACATTAATGGGACAGTGCAAGACGGGCTCGAGGGGCTAGAAGTGAAGTACAGTGCGATGGTGTCATTGGAAGAGAGCTCGAGAGGTTGTTGTGTCTTATCCAGCACCGATGTATAGAACAACACTTGCCCTAGTAAAACGTGAGTGGGGGTCAGCAGCCTGGTGTGAGGGCGCATATATCAGTAAACGCCTAACACCAATGTAGACATGGAATTATACAATAACACTTTAGGCGCATCAGAAAATATGGAGCTCTATCTGACGGTTGGAAGTGCATGGAGTAGCCCAGCGTTCGACACCGCAAAAGTGACGTGCCTGACCAAATCCAGTCATAACCCAACGGCGCAAAAACAGGCGGAATCCCAATGCTACTCAGGCTCGCTCGGATCACTTCCCATCATAATTTGTTTGCCCCGTCGGTCAACACATGTTGCTACTGCCAAGGCAGCATGCCAGCGCAGTTTTTTCAGCCACGGTAGTACATTGCATCGTGAGGATTCAAAGTGAACGGCCATATTTCGACAGACGCAACGCACTGACGGCAATTCTGAGTGCTGTTCCAGAGGTCTCGATGCGATACCAGCGATGATCGATGAACACTGACCCTTCCCACTTCTTCATCGTTGGACACACCATAGTTCAATCTACCAGAGCCGGTGGAAATCCTGTATTTCTTTTCGTGTCGTTACAAGAAATCTATTGGAGGGTCGTGCACTCGGTTGGTAACGCGTAACGGCTATAATATGTACAACATGTTGTCCTTCAGGGACCTTGAGTTTACCAAAGTCAGTACTAGTGGGACATTAAGTTGCAAACAAAGATAATAATAAAAGGCGCGAAAGCCCTCATCAACCTTATCCGGGTCTGTCGTACAGACGAGAAGTGTGAACAGAATGTATGCGTCCAAGATCAAGAACTCTTTCTCTTCTTCTCCGAAAACCAATGCTGCCTCTTCTCAAGATCTAATTTATTGTCAGCACCGATTAATCACATCAATATCGCGTCATCCACGTACCATGGGCCCACATGGCGGCCCCGATCCTGTTAGACACTGAGAAGATCAATCCAACAAAAGGAAGCGTCTCCAAAAGTGCAGCAGTAAAACCGAATACTGACGAGGGTCCGACGTCAGTTGACTCAAACGTCGCAACAACTCAGATACCCACGTCGATAGTCCCACTTGTGCTCTGCAACGAAGACCGCGATCTGCTCCTTCGTCATCTTCTTCGCTTGGAAGTACTACACAGGAAGCGTCAGTATGCGGGCGTAGGGTCAAGATAGGCACACAAACAGGCTTGTGGAGATATCGGGCGGTATCAAGCGCCTTGAAGACGGCCGTGACGAACAGACCACCAACCGGGAGAACATGCATCGGGATATGGATGACTTTTCGAGTGAAAATGTATCCATTACACCAATAAAAGCTGAATCTGAACTCACTGTTCTTCAAGACGAACTTGAGCACGTGGCTCCTCGCCACCTCCAGTCCTGCCCACTTGCCGACGTCCACTACTGGCGGTACATCCCATTCCTCGACATAGGGTTGCCAGAATGCCGGACCCTTGCCGCGCGACGCAATAGTCTGGTCCCAGGCACGCTCACGTGCGATACGGAGGTTGCGTGAGAGGAAGAACTTCAATATGAAGGTGAGTTGCGAGGACAAAAACACGATAGCAGCCCCTGGAAGGGATATACAGTGTAAGATCGGTGATAGAAGAGGCGGAAAACAGGAACCGAACATGTAGGTATGTCGAATGGTGACTTATAGCCCAAGATGGTATCATTCGCGTGCCCAATAACGTTTGGAGAGCTGGGGAGCCCGACGACGGTGAGACAAACAGCAGTGTGCAAGATATTTTCTCACTTTATCCAGAAGGTCTTTATGAGCCCGCGTTGGATAGAGAAGGTCAGAAAGGTCTATTGTGGGGAGTAGGGTCAGCGACTTCAGCTGCGCCTTGACAAACACAGCCACACACCCAGACACCACCAACTGCGGCCCCTCTCAAAAACCCATTTCGACACTTTTGCCATATGGGAACAAAGAGTGATTTGTCCGACAGGAGACGGTATGCGCCGACGACGACATATGACGGTGGAAAATCAAGCCTCAAAGAGGCACGTTGCAGCGAGTCAGGCACGTTCTCCTTTCTAGGAGGACCCGAGCCCTCAGAAGAACTGCGCTCGAAGAACTTGTCGTCCACCTCAAGTATGGCCTGCGACATGGTAATTGGCGTAAAGGAGTTGTTCGGGACGTGCATGCATGCATGATCACAGCACCCTAACCCTAACTTCGGGGCATCAGCTCTCCATCACAAGCCCTTTTCTGACGCATCCGCGGTGGCACCCCTATAACAAAATTGTGTGTGTCGACCGCACAGAATAAGATGACGGGTGAGTTCGCCCAAATGACTCACTGGAACCCGTAGCAAGTGAGCATGATTTGATTCCCAGCACGAATTGGCTTTCCTCAAATTGGGCGACAAGCTCGGGGCACATTTTGTGCCCGCTTGCAAGCCCGCTCGTACACAAGCAAGAACTCTCCATCGGCCCGCGCCATCACCATCATCGCATCACGTCATGCGCAAAGCATCTCCAGTTACAGACCCCTCTTCTCTTTGACGGCACCCCCTACTCGTTTCATTTCCACCATCATGTCCGCTGACCACAGCTCACCCGCAATTGACGCCAAAGCACTTGAAACCGCCACAGACATTCACGTGTTCGACAAAAAAGGCGGAAAGGTCCGCTTCGGGGATATATTCAACGACCAGAAGACCATCGTCGTGTTCATTCGTGCGTATTACGCCACTCGCGCTGCGATGCGCGCATATATTCACATTGACCCCGTTGTTTACCTAAAGGGCACTTCTTCTGTGGGGTACGACGCTGCGTCCTGGGTAGCTGTCCTTTGTTTGCTGATCACTTACCATCATGGGTTTAGAGTTGCTTGGTATGTTATCCACGCTCCTGTGTCTGATTGGTACTAATGCGCACCACAGCAATACGTTTCCCAGCTTGCCACTGTCCGCGCGGACGCCCTCGAGGAGGCGTCTACCAAAATTATTGTCGTCGGCTGCGGGGATTGGTCACTAATTGAGGGTTACCAAAGTACGCCTCAATCACCTCGCACATCTTCCACTTACGACCGCCCTGCCCCACTCGCAGAAAACGCCGGATTCAAGGGAGAGCTCTACGCCAATCCAGATAGGAAGCTCTACGACACGCTCGGTCTGGTCTCAAATCTCCAAACGACGCCCAAGGGTGAGGAAAGACGCAGCTACCTGACGCGCAGTCTCCTCAGTGGCACCTTATGGAGCATTTGGGTACGCTGCGTCTGCTTGACCCCCTGGCTCTATGTGCCTACCCGTTTTTTCTCGCAGCGTGGCCCTCTCAAGAATCCATTGAACGTCGGAAAGCAAGGAAACATCTCGCAAAACGGCGGAGACTTTGTTTTTGGACCTGGTGCGTATTGAAGCCAATGGGGCAAACTCCCGTATGACCGCGGTCTAAACCCCTCAGGCGCATCATGCTCATAT
>JAKELI010000306.1:0-57943 GCA_021525025.1 Lactarius hengduanensis | reverse complement strand
GAAAGGGGCGTGGGACATGACATTTGCCAAGAAAAAAAAGCGTAAATTAATCAGCGTGTACCGCGATATCCGCGGGAATCTATGTATGAATGACCCTCCGGCGCGCACTGCCTCACGTTGCAAGTCGAGGAAACTGCCAAGAATGAGGGAGTGAGGCGTGCAGGGTATTCATAATTCGCACGCGCGTCGATCGAATAACGCAAGGAGGCGAGGAGGGATTGACTCACACGGATGGGAGGTGCGCACGACCGCAGTCTGACCCGCGCTGTTTTCGAGTTTGGAGAAGATAAGATCCGCTAGAGTTTTACGTTCACCCGCGTTGGACGAGTGGAGCGCATCGAGCGCTCGGATGTCGCCCTCGTCTATTTCCTGAGAAATACCATACGGTGAGGTTCTGGTAGAAGTCCAGAAAGGGATTCGCACCAATTCGCGTTCTTCGTCGCCAGAGAAACCCTGGTACTCTTCTTGTTCGTCGTCGTCATCTTCGTCTGCTTCCTCGAGATCGTGATTACGCGGTCGGGTGAAATTATCTTCGATGACGTCTTCATCTGGGTCCGGATGATCGAGCTCGTCCTGTTGGTCGCGAGCGAGTTCAAAGATACGCTTGGAAGACGTTGGATCTAAAATGGCCTGAAATGGCGGTGATTGGTGGGAGATAAGATGCGTGAGAGGGAGACAAGGACAGACCTCCGCGCCGTCTTCGTCGTCGTGTTTACTGTGCCGCGATTTTTTGCGCTTTCCAGGTTTCGAGACGTTTCCGTACTTTGCGTATACGTCGTCGGCAGCGATGTCCACGTGGAGAGGGTCATGACGAGACTTGCCAGGGGAGGGTTTTTGGATGCGCGGCATGACAAATTGAAGGAGATGATGGATGTCGGAGCGAAACAGCCGAACTGTATAAGGATAAGTGCAGCCGCCAACCTCAAAAAAAAATTGGGTTCAAATAGGCCGGTCAAGCATGGAGAAACCCACTTTGCTTTCTTCAGCGTCTCTCTTAGAATTCCCTCTCAAGATGACCGCTTCGAACGTTCAGAGTGTCCGTAGCATCCCCCGCTTCATATTCTGTCCTGATCTTTGCACAGATACGCACCCTTGATAAGAACGGCGGCGAGATCACGTCTGTTGGCTTTGAACGCTTCGGTTTCGACTGCGAAGTTCCCCTCGACGTCGTCAGGTCTCTCTACCTCCGTCCACACTATGTCATAACTGCCAACGACGACGAGACCGACGTGATCGACACCAGAGAAGAGGACAGCCACGCCCGCTTCACCAAGGGACACGCCGCCTACCAGTCAAAGTCCATCTATCACCCCCAGTCGCAGTCCATCTCCTACACAACCCTCACGCGTTTCCCTCCCGTCAAGCTTCTCCCCCCATCAGGTCGCAAGCGCGTTCTTGTCACTGGTGGTGCCGGCTTTGTCGGTTCTCATCTCGTCGATCGTCTTATGCTCCTCGGCCACGAGGTCACCGTAATCGACAACTTTTTCACTGGTTCCAAGACGAGTGTCTCCCACTGGGTTGGCCACCCTAATTTTGAGTTGGTTCGGCACGATGTCGTCGAACCCTTCATGATCGAATGCGACCGTATGTGTCGTTCTTCTCTTCTCATTCATCAATAATGACGTTATCGATCAGAAATTTATCACCTCGCCTGCCCGGCTTCCCCGGTGCATTACCAGTTCAACGCGGTCAAGACGATCAAAACGTCGTTCCAGGGCACCCTCAACATGCTCGGTCTTGCGAAGCGCACAAAGGCGCGTTTCTTGCTCACCAGTACATCAGGTTAGCTCCTTACGGCAATCCGCTTTCCCTCTTTGGACGCGTTTTTTCTCACACCTCTCCCCGCAGAGGTTTACGGCGATCCCGAGGTGCACCCACAACCTGAGGACTAGTAAGTTACCGCTGTATCATCGCACCGCATTTCGTTGACTCGAAGCGCAGCTGGGGCCACGTCAACCCCATCGGCCCACGCGCGTGCTATGACGAAGGCAAGCGCGTCGCCGAGACCCTGACGTACGGTTTCCACAACCAGGACGGCGTCGACGTGCGCGTCGCGCGCATCTTCAACACCTACGGGCCCCGCAGTAAGTAGTCGTCCGCCACCCCACTCCCGCCACGTGTCCCTCAAGTATGTTTGGTCTAGTGAACCCATACGACGGGCGCGTCGTGTCCAACTTCATTGTGCAGGCGCTGCGCGGGGAGGACCTGACCGTCTACGGCGACGGCTCGCAGACGCGCTCGTTCCAGTACATCCACGACCTCGTCGACGGCCTCATCGCGCTCATGAACTCGTCCGAGACGCGCCCCGTCAACATCGGCAACGGCGACGAGTTCACCATCCTCGAGTTTGCGCAGCTCGTCCGCGACATCGTCGAGGGCGTCCAGCGCGCAGACGGCGTCGCCGCCCCACGCCCGCGTAAATATCGTCCACGAGGGCCTCCCCAAGGACGACCCGCAGAAGCGCCGCCCCGATACCACACGCGCCAAGGAGACCCTCGACTGGCAGCCCCGCTGGACGGTCCGCATGGGCCTGGAGGAGATGGTGCGGTACTACAAGGCCAAGATGGCCGAGGGCAGCCTTTGAGTGCATCGCGCCTGAGATGGATTATCTTTTTTTTTTCTCCTCGATCTCTTTCCTTTGCGTTGCACACAAGAGAGTACTGAACGGACAATAAGAATTGAAGTGTAGAGTGCTGGTTTAGTAGGCGTGCTAAGACCGTCAGATCTGATGCGTGGTTCTCGCGGGGCGTAAATTGGGAAACTAAGCGAAAAAC
This sequence comes from Lactarius hengduanensis, assembly GCA_021525025.1. Lineage (NCBI taxonomy): Eukaryota > Fungi > Basidiomycota > Agaricomycetes > Russulales > Russulaceae > Lactarius > Lactarius hengduanensis. The sequence continues at coordinate 55,169 of JAKELI010000306.1, read as the reverse complement.
ATCCGTGTATTGCCTTCGTACAGAAAGGGACGCATGTATACAGTGCTGTCTAACAAGGAGAGAAGGAAGAAGGGCCAGATAGGAGTGGGGGAGTATGTATGCACGCGTCAGGAAGACGGCTTCCCTGGGCTCAGGCTCTCGACAAACTCGTTCACCGCGGACCAATACCCCGGCTGTACGCACGTATCATCTTTATGTCCAACGCAATTTTTTTTTTCAGTGCCACAAAAAACAAAACGAAGAAAGAAGCAACGCACTATGCGTCCCAGGCGCTAAACTCGATGTACGTGTTCCCGCCGTCCGTGACCACGCGTGGGGGCACCTTGGCGCCATCAGTCGTCCGTCATCGTCGTTGTCGACTCTCTTCCCCCGCGCCTTCTCGGTGGCGGACGAGGCGGGCTTCTCGGCGTCGCGCGCACGCCCGCGGGTGCGGATGATCGCCCAGAGCTCCTGCATTTGCGAGCGCGGCACGACCTCGTCGCGCGCGCCGCCAAGCATGAGCACGCGCATGTCCGGTGGGAGCTTTGGTGCCTAGACGGACCGTCGTCAAAATGGACGACTGGAAAAGAGGGTGGCAGGGGGGTTACCTTGAGGTAGGACTTCCCACTTTTGGTGGCAGAGGAAGGAGAACGGGCCGAGTAGCGGCATGGCGGTTGGGATGAGCCGCGGGAGGGACATGAATGTGTTTTCGATTACTAGCGCCGTGATCTGCACGCGTCGGTGGTCTGTGACTGCTGGAAAGGAGAATGGTAGGGGCTTACTGCATCTGGGTTGCGGTAGGCGAGGTCGATAGAGACGGCGCCTCCGATAGACTGACCATATAGTATCTACAGAGAGTTTTACAATCAGAAAGTTCTAGATGTATTAAGATAGACGCACGATTCGGGTCTTCGAGAGGATTGGGTGGGCGCGAACATAGTCAAGTACCGTCTGAGCGTCTGTTTGCAAACCTGCACAAAAAGCGCAAACGTGGGGCCGTCTGGGCATCACAATGCGCAATATGGGGACCTTGCCTACGTACCCTTTTCGGAAGGCGTGCCCTCAGAATGGCCATAGCTACAAGAAGGGGCGTGAGCAGTGGGCAGAAATAGAATCATAGTAGAGGGGGGCACGTGCCCGCGATAAGAGAGCATGATCACGTTGCAGCGCATCTTTCCAAAGAAGATCTTGCCCAGTGGGATGCGATGTCCGTGGTTCCCGCCGTTACCGTGGAACATGAGCACCGTCGGCCGCGTCGCCGCAAACTGAAATGTTTGCCAAACTCTGTGATCAGCAAGCGCCACCTATAGTAATTTTTGACGTACCTCCTCGTCCGACGGAGGCCCCTCTTCCCACTCGACCGGCGTCTCGCCTAGGTTCAGCACGGTCCGCTGTAGTAGCAAGAACGCCTTGATCTTGACGTCGTCCGGGGTCGTCAACTCGAGGTCGGTGTACGGGATGGAAAAGTCGGTCGGGACGGGCACGTCTGGGTTGTTCAGGAAGACGGTGTGAGGGAAGTGTGTGTAGTCAGCGCCAATCGTAGGAGTGGGGGAGAAAGTGAGCACACTTTCTCGTGCGCCTGCTGGGAACGCGCTGGGGTAGATAAGAAAGTTCTGGCCGTAGTAGAGCAGGCCCATTCCTGGCAAGGGGGTCATTCGCTCATTCATTCATTCCGATGGAGAGAGGAGTAAAGTAAAGTCTGACCTACGGTGCCCAAGCCAGCGGCGGTGGCCGCCGTCCCCTACGACACGAACAACCATGAACACCTAACGAAAGAATGGTAGTTCTGGGCATGAAAGTACCTTTGCGAACGTTTCCAAGCTTGGGATTAGATTGGACATATTCGGAATTAAACGCGTCTGAGACGGAAGAAAGAGGTCACGACCTCTTGGGTGCTGTGTTCAAGGAGGTGGAGAGGTGGACGGTGGTCGTTGCAAGACCAAGATGATAGAATCTCGAAATCGCGCAGCCGCCGAGCTGCTCCGAGTCTCTTTCACCCCGTTCCACTCCCACGGCGTATCGGGCTATCCCTTTTTGGCGTCTGCGCCCACCAACTTTGAACCCTCTCACCGTCCATCGAAGCATCCACTGTTTGGAGGATGAGGCGAGCGCGTGGAACCAGCGTCAGTAGCGGGCTAGCCTGACGGGCTGGCATTTTTTCGTTTGCAGCGGGACGGTGTAATGCGGCAATGCACGCGCCGTTGCAGACTAATATTACGCATTACGCACAGCCTTTCTGGAACAGTGCTCTAGCGCAGCCAGCATGGTATGCGGGGAATGGCACAGATATTCTAGACATCCTTGGAGGAGCAGCTCACCCCAAGTGGGAGCTACTCTCACCGTATTTCACGAACGGCAGGTATGCGTACTCACACAACAAGACCTACCGGGACAACATCTTAAGGCATCCAGGTAGTCGAATCGAGTCATGAGACTGAACTTCTAACGATGCGGAAGACCCTCGAGGTTCCTGTGCACCCGCGCTGTCGCCAGAACTCCTCACTACTGTCCGTTTTCGCTCACTATCTCGTTGGCACTTCGCAACGCGCCTCCTTTTGGATCATGGCATCCTGGTTACGGCCTTGCCTGCTTCCTCTTCCTCCTGTCGTAGGCCGCCTTCTATCCCTCCTTTAGTTTCTCATCTTTCTCATCATACTCAGCCTACAGGCTCCCCAGGGATTCTGACCCTCACAGTCTCTTGTGCGCAAGCTAACCCTTTTAATAATGTAAGGACTACTTATGTCCTCACTAGGCTCGACACGTTTGACAATGATGGGTACTATTCGATTATTCACAAGTCGTTTTTTTTTTTCAAATTCATTTGCAAGGTTGTAGTCTTTTTACCAACTACGCGGCAACTGCCATCGTGTATTTCCCCGGCCTCTGCAATGAACATTTCTCTACCCATCCTACTATGAAATTGGATCGATTACGGGAAGGGGACATGTCTCAGGCTCTTGTCTCACGCAAGGTCTCGCGCTAAATAATTTCTGTCTGTCTGCGTCTGCGTCTGTCCGTGTTTCCGTGTTTCGTATTCTCTTTTCTCTGTACTCCTATCACATTCAAATTGTATCGATTTTCAATTGACACCACATGTAAACTAATTTGTCAGGTCGGACGAATTCTTCTGTCCACCGCTAAATGGTTGGTTTCGATGATAATGTGCGTTCATCGAGAGGCGTAGGGTCGAGCGCTAACCTCATCAGTCCCACTTATCACTGGCACTACCTCGGCGGCTATCTCTCGTACACGAGGCAATCGTGATTCTCCCGCAACTTGCTCACCCACTGGCACTCTTGCTAGTCTGTCCCCTTCACTGACAAACTATTATTAGTACCATGTCTTCACCTCCCGAAACATCTGAGTCATCTTTACAATTCAAATCGATTCTCGATGCCGCCTTGAGCGAGTACATGCAAAAGACCGGGAACGACCTTTTAAACAACTGGCTCGCCAAGGAACTGCAAAGCTGTGAATCCGTCGAGGCCGTCTTGGACATAATTAAACATCAAGCCGAGGCATTTGACAAGTTTAGGGGCGGCCGTAAGAGGTTGATGAAATGGATCGACTCATCGGTGCATGTCCTCTACATGATTTCCGGGACACTTGGTGAGGGTGTTGGTATGGTACGTCGTTTCAGGAAATCATTCAGTGATGACCTGGGGTCCATCCATCGTTGTGCAGGCGCTTCCTTCTGCAAAAGTAGTCTTTACCGGAATCGGCGTCCTCCTCGCTGTTCGTTCATCGGTCTTTCCATTGTGTCGACCATTTATACTGATATTTTACAGGCAGCAAAGGATGTCAGAGCGAGCCACGATGCGCTCGTCGACCTCTTTCAGCGCATTCAATTCTTCCTCAAGCGCCTTGGGGTCCATACCCAGATCTCACCGACCAACGATATGGTGGAGATACTTGTGAAAATCGTGGCTGAGGTCCTCAATATACTCTCCATCGCGATGAAGGAGATGCAACAATGTCGGATAGGTAAGTTATTTCTGCAAGATATACTTAACTATCACTTGACCGCTCTTGCATCTAACAGGGACGTATTTCAATAAACTAGTTGGAAGGACGGATATTGAGGACGCCCTGAAGAGACTCGATAGCTTGACTCAGGAGGAAGTTCGGATGGCGATAGCTCAGGTTTTGAAGGCCATGAGTGAGCTCAAAGATGGTACGCAACCCCATTGACCAGTCACCCACGCCACGCCGAACTTTCGTTTTCCTAGGTACCAAGAAGGTCAACGAGGCTGTGCAACAGATATCGGTTAACGTGGGCGAAATAAAGGGCAACCTGGACGAAATAAGAAACGACTTGGACGAAATAAAGGATGATGTGGGCGAAATAAAGTGTTCGTGGTCTGCCACCTCCAATATCTCCATCGTGCAGACTAAAACTTTTCCTCAGGGGACCAGATAGAACAGCACATTCGAAAATGGCTCTCTTCTCCGGACCCGTCGACAAATTACAACATCGCATGCGAGATCCACCAAGAGGGAACTGCCGCGTGGCTCTTTGAAGGTGGCATATTCAAGGAATGGGAGCTAGTTGGTTCCCTCCTCTGGATCCACGGAAAACGTACGTTCCTCTAATCTTTCACTGCTCAAATCTTGATGTCCCCCGTTTGTGTAGCGGGTTCGGGAAAGAGCATTCTTTCGTTTGTTGTTTCCCTGGTATCATTCCCAGGGGCAGGAACTCATTATTGACAAAAGGTCTGCGATCATAAAACACGTCATATCGTTGCGTGATGCCGGAAACGCCTCATTAGCATATTTTTACTTTGACTTTCGTGACGAGGACAAAAAAAACCTCCGCAAATTTCTCACCTCACTTCTCACCCAACTTTCTGCCTACTTGGATCCTTGCCGCAAGATAATTTCCCATATTTATTCCACACACAGGAAGGGCGCGCAACAGCCCAGCATCAGCGTCTTGACGAAATGTCTTCACGATATGCTCTTTGCCGCCGCACAGCAGCCGATTTACATTGTCATTGACGGACTCGATGAGTGTCCCGATATCTCTGGATTTCCAACCGCACGAGCAGTAGTCCTTAACTTCCTGGAGGACCTTGTCGAGCTGCACGTTCCAAACTTGCATATATGTGTTACTAGCCGCCCGGAGTTCGACATCAAAATTGTTCTCGAGCCACTTGCATATATTTCTGTCTCCCTTCATGATGAGAGTGGACAAAAGAAGGACATTTCCGACTACGTGAGCAACGTTGTTTACTCGGACAGGAAGATGCGGAAATGGCGGGATGGAGATAAGAAGCTGGTTGTCGAAGTGCTGTCCGAAAAAGCGGACGGAATGTAAGGACCTCACCCCATGCTCGGCGATAGTCACCTTATACTCTATTATACAGGTTCCGGTGGGTATACTGTCAGCTAGAGGAGTTGCAGCATTGTCTCCCATCAAGTATACGGCACACCCTTGACCAGTTACCCAAGTCGTTGGATGAGACCTATGCACGCGTGCTCAGTCAAATCCCCCAGGTGAACCAGGCGCAAGCCCATCGTGTGCTGCAGTGTCTCTTGGTGGCCGCCCGTCCACTTCACGTCAGGGAGCTCGCAGAAGTGCTTGCATTCGAGTTCAATACGGCCCAGGGAGCGATCCCGAGATACCGCGCAGGTTGGCGATCGAATGACCAAGAACAGGCCGTGCTGTCTACGTGCTCAAGTCTTATCGCCGTCGTCGACGACCACGGTTCTAAGGTTGTCCAGTTTACGCACTTCTCCGTGAAGGAGTTTTTGATGTCGGATCGCCTCACATCCTCACTCGGAGACTTCTCTCGATATCAAATCCAGCCTGGACCAGCGCACACAGTCCTCGCTCAGGCCTGCCTTGGATTTCTTCTCCATTTGGATCGTCATGTCGATGAAGAGAGCGTCGGGCGCTTCCCTCTGGCGGAATATGCGGCTAGACACTGGGCTACGCATGCCCAATTCGAGGACGTCGCATCGCGTGTGAAGGGTGGGATGGTGTCTCTCTTTGATTGCGACAAACCTCATTTCAAAGTGTGGGTCGGAATATATAACATAGACAAGGAATCCTCTTGGGACCTGCCCCCGGAGACACCTACCCCGCTGTACTATTCCTCACTTTGTGGATTTTGCGACTTGGTTGAACACCTCGCCATCAAACACCCCGAGCATGTGAATGCTATTGGTGGCCGCTACAAGTTTCCGTTGTTTGCGGCACTGGACAGGAAACGCGTCCGGGTCGCGGAGATCTTACTCAATCATGGCGCGGATATAAATTGCCGGCAGGACGATCTACGTACTCCATTACATATGGCGACATACACCAGGAACCTCGAGGCGGCTCTGGTGCTACTTAAACAGAAGCCCAAGCCAGATGTCGATTCTCAAGACAAGATGGGCAAGAGCCCATTGCACCTACTGGTCGAAGACAGAGATCGTGACAACGGCGACGCTCTCAGTCTTTTGCGATTATTACTGGAGCACGGCGCGGATGCGAAAAGACTAGACGAGGACAACAATACTCCATTACATCTGGCATTGGGTCCGTGGATGGACCGGCACAAGCGCGACGATGTTTCCGATCCTGCCCGGATATTACTAGATTATGGTGCAGACGTGAACACACGGATGGAGAAGGGGCGGACCCTGTTACATTCGGCAGCTTTCCATGAGAGGCTCAAGATCGCACGTGTACTTCTCGACCATGGTGCGAACGTGGACGCGGAGAACGACCAGGGTGAAACCCCGTTGTACCTAGTGTCACTGGGCAAATATCACTCCAAAAGACTTGGACATGGTGTCGACATCGCACGGCTATTGTTGGAACGCGGCGCGGATGTCAACGCCCCAAACAAGGACAACAATACACCTTTACATCCCGCCTCATACGTCGGGCGGTCCGAGATCGCAACGGTTCTTCTCGAGCATGGGGCAGATGTAGATGCGGAGAACGACCAGGGTGAGACGCCGTTGCACCTGGCGTCACGAGCACGAGGCGGATATGGCCCCCATGGAAATGACATCAGTATCGCATTGATATTGCTGAAGCGTGGTGCGGATGTCAACGCTCCGGACAAGCACCACAACACCCCATTACACCCTGCCTCCTACTTTGGGAGCCCCACAATCGCAAGGGTACTCCTCGACAATAGTGCAAACGCGAATGCGGAAAACGACCAGGGCGAGACACCGCTGCACCTTGTGTCACGAGGTATATACCACTCCCATGAAGATGGTGTCAGTGTTGCACGGATGCTCCTGGAGCATGGTGTGGATGTCAACGTCCAGGACAAGAGCCAAAACACCCCATTGCATTCTGCCTCCTACATTGGGAGGCTCGAGATCATAGAGGTACTCCTCGAACATGGTGCAAAAACGAACGCGGAGAACGACCAGGGTGAGACACCGTTGCATCTAGTCCCACGAGGCAAATATGGCTCCCGTGGACAAGGTGTCGATGTTGCACGGACGTTGCTGGAGCGCGGTGTGGATGTCGACTCCCCGAACAAGGACCACAACACCCCGCTACATTCTGCCTCCTTCTTTGGGGCCCTCACCATCGCAAGCGCGCTTCTCGGACATGGTGCGAACGCGAACGCGGAAAACAACCAGGGCGAGACACCGCTGCACCTTGTGTCACGAGGTATATACCACTCTCATAAAGATGGTGTCAGCGTTGCTCGGATATTACTAGATCGTGGTGTGGGTGTCAATGCTCCGACTAAGGGTCGCGACACTCCGTTACATTATGCCTCCTACTTTGGGAGGTTTGAGATCGCAAGGGTGCTTCTTGACCATGGTTCAAACGTGAACGCAGAGAACGACCAGGGCGAGACGCCATTGCATCTAGTATCAAAAAATGACCCCCAAGAACGCGGTTTCGATATTGCAAAGCTGTTAGTGGAGCACGGGGCGGACACAAACGCACGAGACAAGGATAATAGAACCCCGTTACAATTGGCACGCTATCGTAGAAAGCTCGATATAGCAAGTGTATTGCCCGACTACGGTCCAAAAGCTTATACGGAGAACGACTGAGATCTGGTGCCATTGCCCCTCGGGCTGCGACTCAAAGGTGAGCATTCCTCCTACGAGTAAAGTTGCTGTGTCATGTTTTTTATTAGAGCGTAGCATGGGTATAAGTGCATAAAACACGGGCCACACTGCCCCATTACATCAGGCAAACGGCACAGGTTATTCTCGGGTGTGGTGCTAGACGTGGACGAGGAAAATGACGAGTCCAAGGCCCCCCTCTGGTTTGTGTTGGGAGGAAAACGCGAAGAATGAGATAACTGTTTTAAATATCGAGCCTAGTCCGAGTCAAGCATGTCGAAATATATTTCCTGCTGTCTCTGATTTTTGGAGTGTCATTTCTCTCTCGTTGAAAGCATCCGGAAAATGGCATCTCATTACTCAATAAAAAGGACAACTCGGAGTCAGTCGCTGGCTGTCCGAAGGTGTCAATTTGCGTAGTTTCACGAATCGAAAGACACCGCTCACTCATACTTTCCATAGATGAGTGACCTTACCCACCCGCCTCGTCATCCTGGCCGTCGCGCACGCCTTTTCTTCCCCTCGCCGCCCCCGGTCGCGTCAACGACCGCCCCAAGCCCACAGTCAGTATTTTGATCCCCCCCGCTTCTTCTGCTTCGTTGCCGTCGTGAGGAGACCCAACACAGTCGAGGCCGTCGGCTCTGGAGCAGCCTCTGAGCCCTCCACGACCAACGCGCTCCGCGCAACTTTGCGCCCGAGCGCGCCCTCAAACAGCGCGTCGATCTCGTCCTCTACCATCGAGACGTCGCGCTTACGCTTCTTGCGCGCCTTCCCACCAGGCGCTGTTTCCACGACACCGCTTGTCGTCCCGACGTAGGGCACTGACGCTGGGGCGGGGGCGGGGGCGGAGGAAGTGACACCGTCAGACGCAGATGCAAACAGACGGTGTAGCGTGCAAGCGATGCCACTCTTCCGGCTTACGCTGCAGCAACGACAAACCGAGTCTGCGTGTGAAGGACCGCGCGAACTGGGAGCCTGCGAGGCGCACGGCATGAAGGAGTAATGCCCGCGCGAATTTCTCCTATGTCGAAACAAAAAAAGATTGCATCGGTGTCCGTCAGATCAAAGCACAGGCGACATCTGCGGACCATGTTGAGATACGGGTCCGCCGCCGCTCAGCAGCGCGCACCGACGCGCGCCCCAATACGGTCGTCGATCACTTCTGCGAAGGGTGCCTCCAGGGCACGGAGCAAGGAGCGGCGCGCACGCGGTGGGGTCGTTGCGCCGTCGATGATGGCGTCGAGCACCCGCAAGCCTGCAGGGTGATGTGTAAGTGCAAGTAGCTCTTGCGGCTGAGGAAGACGTCTTCACCGAAGCGGCGGTCCCTGGGCTCAGGCTCTCGACAAACTCGTTCACCGCGGACCAATACCTGGCTGTACGCACGTATCATCTTTTTTTTCCAACGCAACAAATTTTTTTTTTTCAGCGCCACAAAAACAAAACGAAGAAAAGAACAACGCACTATGCGTCCCGGCGCTAAACTCGATGTACGTGTTCCCGCCGTCCGTGACCACGCGTGGGGGCACATTGGCATCATCGTCGTCATAGTCGTTGTCGACTCTCTTCCCCCGCGCCTTCTCGGTGGCGGACGAGGCGGGCTTCTCGGCGTCGCGCGCACGCCCGCGGGTGCGGATGATCGCCCAGAGCTCCTGCATTTGCGAGCGCGGCACGACCTCGTCGCGCGCGCCGCCAAGCATGAGCACGCGCATGTCCGGTGGGAGCTTTGGTGCCTAGACGGACCGTCGTCGATATGGAACGATTGGAAAAGAGGGTGGAGAGGGGTTACCTTGAGGTAGGACTCCCACTTTTGGTGGCAGAGGAAGGAGAACGGGCCGAGTAGCGGCATGGTGGTTGGGATGAGCCGCGGGAGGGACATGAATGTGTTTTCGATTACTAGCGCCGTGATCTGCACGCGTCGGTGGTCGGTACTGCTGGAAAGGAAGAATGGTAGGGGCTTACTGCATCTGGGTTGCGGTAGGCAAGGTCGATAGAAACGGCGCCTCCGATAGACTGACCATATAGTATCTACAGAGCATTTTACAATCAGAAAGTTCTAGATGTATTAAGATAGACGTACGATACGGGTCTTCGAGAGGATTGGGTGGGCGCGAACATAGTCAAGTACCGTCTGAGCGTCTGTTTGCAAACCTGCACACAAAAGCGCAAACGTGGGGCCGTCTGGGCATCACAATGCGCAATATGGGGACCTTGCCTACGTACCCTTTTCGGAAGGCGTGCCCTCAGAATGCCATAGCTACAAGAGGAGCGTGAGCGATTGGGCGGAAATGATATCATAGTAGAGGGGGGCACGTGCCCGCGATAAGAGAGCATGATCACGTTGCAGCGCATCTTTCCAAAGAAGATCTTGCCCAGTGGGATGCGATGTCCGTGGTTCCCGCCGTTACCGTGGAACATGAGCACCGTCGGCCGCGTCGCCGCAAACTGAAATGTTTGCCAAACTCTGTGATCAGCAAGCGCCACCTATAGTAATTTTGACGTACCTCCTCGTCCGACGGAGGCCCCTCTTCCCACTCGACCTGGCGTCTCGCCTAGGTTCAGCACGGTCCGCTGTAGTAGCAAGAACGCCTTGATCTTGACGTCGTCCGGGGTCGTCAACTCGAGGTCGGTGTACGGGATGGAAAAGTCGGTCGGGACGGGCACGTCTGGGTTGTTCAGAAGACGGCGTGAGGGAAGTGTGTGTAGTCAGCGCCAATCGTAGGAGTGGGGGAGAAAGTGAGCACACTTTCTCGTGCGCCTGCTGGGAACGCGCTGGGGTAGATAAGAAAGTTCTGGCCGTAGTAGAGCAGGCCCATTCCTGGCAGGAGGTCATTCGCTCATTCATTCCGATGGAGAGAGGAGTAAAAGTAAAGTCTGACCTACGGTGCCCAAGCCAGCGGCGGTCGCCGCCGTCCCCTACGACTACGAACAACCATGAACCCCTAACGAATGGTAGTTCTGGGCATGAAAGTACCTTTGCGAACGTTTCCAAGCTTGGGATTAGATTGGACATATTCGGAATTAAACGCGTCTGAGACGGAAGAAAGAGGTCACGACCTCTTGGGTGCTGGGTTCAAGGAGGACAAGGTGGACGGTGGTCGTTGCAAGACCAAGATGATAGAATCTCGAAATCGCGCAGCCGCCGAGCTGCTCCGAGTCTCTTTGACCCCGTTTCACTCCCACGGCGTATCGGGCCATCCCTTTTTGGCGTCTGCGCCCACCAACTTTACAGTAAACCCTCTCACCGTCCATCGAAGCATCCACTGTTGGAGGATAAGGCGAGCGCGTGGAACCAGCGCCAGTAGCGGGCTCGCCTGACGGGCTGACATTTTTTCGTTTGCAGCGGGACGGCGCAATGCGTTGTTGTAGATTAAAGTTATGGACGACCTTTCTGGAACCGTGCTCCAGCGCAGCGAGCATGGCACGCAAAGGACATCCTAGGAGGAGCAGCCCCGTATTTCACGAACGACGTGCGAGCGAAGGTTCACACAACAAGACCGACCCTTTTCGAAAGCACCGGGACAAGGCCTAATTCAAGTTGCATCCAGGTAGTCGACCTGAAACCGGGTCGTGAGACTGAACTTCTAACAATGATGCGGAAGGCCCTCGAAATTCCTGTGAGCTACCGCGCTGTCGCCAGAAGTTGGCACTTTGCAACGCGCCTGCTTTTGGATCCCGGTCAGGGCCTTGCCTGCTTCCTCCTCCTGTGATAGGCTGCCTTCTATCCCTCTTTTACTTTCTTGTCTTGCAAGATCACACTCCGCCTTCAGACTCACCAATGACTCTGATCCTCAGTGCGTATGCTATCCCTTTTAACAAAGAGAATGAGATACACATTTGGAAGTCGTGCGACTGTATTCTCCGAGATTCGAATATCATTATCGTCTTTTGTGATCTTCCTATCCACGCTCTGTCGCCCGTTCGTCAACTCAGAAGTGGGACACATCAAAGGCGACGAGAGGCAAACTGACAGATAGAGGCGGTCACTCGGGAAGCGAAGCATGAGTGGGATGACGAGCGGCTACATTCAGAGAGCACAGGTGGCACGGGAAACGGAGCGACTGACCGTCGATGGGACACAGTTCTCGACTTGTATCGATTTTCAGGTGACAATTCCACACGGAAACTAATTGGTCAGGCCTTGGGCGAATGCTTCTGTCGTCATCATCGCTAAATGGTCGGTTTCGATGTTTATCGGGGGGCCTATGATAGTCAGGTCGAGCGCCGACCGTCCCACTGGGCGCACTACACCGGCGGCTATCTCTCATACACGAGGCAAACAGATGCGGATTTTCCCAGCCAAAGAAAACGAGGCAATCCTGCTTCTCCCGCGACTTGCTCACCCACTCTGCCAGTCTACCAGTCTATTCTCTTCACTAACAAACCGTCACCAATACCATGTCTTCGCCTTCCGAAACACCTGAGTCATCTTTACGATTCAAATTTATCCTCGATACCGCCTTGAGCGAGTACAAGCAAACGACCGGGAACGACCTTTTAGACAACTGGCTTGCCAAGGAACTCCAAAGCTGTGAATCCGTCGAGGCCATCCTGGACATAATTACACATCAAGCCGAGGCATTTGAAAAATTTCGGGGTGGCGATAAGAGGTTGACGAAATGGATCGATTCATCGGTGAACGTCCTCTACACGATTTCCGCGACACTCGGTGAGGGTGTTGGCATGGTGCGTATTAGAAAAACAATTGGTAATGACCTAGGGTCCGTCCTCACATCATTGTTCAGGCGCTTCCTTCGGCGAAAGCAGTCTTTGCCGGAATTGGCGTCCTCCTCGCTGTTCGTTCATTAGTGCTCCTTTTTGTCTATCATTTGGTGCTGACATTTTACAGGCAGCGAAGGATGTCAGAGCTAGCCACGATGCGCTCGTAGATCTCTTTCAGCGCATCCAATTCTTCCTCAAGCGCCTTGGGGTTCATACCCAGATCTCGCCGACCAACGATATGGTGGAGATACTCGTGAAAATCGTGGCTGAGGTCCTCTCTATACTCTCCATCGCGACGAAGGAGATGCAACGATGTCGATTAGGTAAGTTATTTCTGCAAGATATACTTACTATCAGTTTGACCGCTCTCGTATTTAACAGGGATGTATCTCAACAAATTAGTGGGAAGGACGGATATTGAGGACGCATTGAAGAGGCTCGATAGCTTGACTCAGGAGGAAGTTCGGATGGCGATAGCTCAGATTCTGAAGGCCATGGCTGAGCTCAAAGATGGTACGCAGTCCCCATTGATCAGTCACACACGCCACGCTGAACTCTAGTCTTCCTAGGTGCTAAGAAAGCCAAGGAGGCTGCGGAACAGATAGCGATAAACGTGGGCGAACTAAAGGACAATCTGGACGAAACTAAGGACAACCTGGACGGAATAAAGGACGATATCGATGAAATAAAGGACGACGTCGTTGAGATAATGGATGACGTCGGCGAAATAAAGGGAAACTTGGATGAAATAAAAGACGGCGTGAACGAAGTGAAGTGTTTGTGATCTCTATCTCCATCACCTTCGATGTGGAGGCTGAAACTTTGCCGTAGGGGACCAGATAGAACAGCACATTCGAAATTGGTTCGCTTCACCGGACCCGTCGACGAATTACAACATCGCATGCGACATCCACCAAGATGGAACTGCCGCATGGCTCTTTGAAGGCGGCATATTCAAGGAATGGGAGTTAGTTGGTTCCCTTCTCTGGATCCACGGAAAACGTACGTCCCTTTAATCCTTCACTGCTCAACTCCTGATGAACCCCCCTGTTTGCGTAGCGGGTTCGGGGAAGAGCATTCTTTCGTTCGTCATTTCCTATTCTCACCCCCAGGCACGAACTCATGTTGACTACAGGTCTGCGATCATAAAACACGTTATATCGTTGTGTGATGCCGGACATGCCTCCTTAGCATATTTCTACTTTGACTTTCGTGACGAGGACAAAAAAAACCTCCGCAAGTTTCTCACCTCACTTCTCACTCAACTTTCTGCCTACTCGAATCCTTACCAAGATCCATGCCGCGAGATAATTTCCCATATTTATTCCACACACGGGAAGGGGACGCAACAACCCAGCACCGGCGCCTTGACGAAATGTCTTCACGATATGCTATCTGCCGCCGCACAGCAGCCGATTTACATTGTCATTGACGCACTCGATGAGTGTCCCGACATCTCTGGATTTCCAACCCCACGAGCGGTAGTCCTTGACTTTCTGGAGGACCTTGTCGAGCTGAACGTTCCAAACTTGCATATATGTGTTACTAGCCGCCCGGAGGCTGACATCAAATTGTTCTCGAGCCACTTGCATATATTTCTGTCTCCCTTCATGATGAAGCCGGACAAAAGAAGGACATTTCCGACTATGTGAGCAAAGTCGTTTACTCGGACAGGAAGATGCAGAAATGGCGGGATGAAGATAAGAAGCAGGTTGTCGAGGTGCTGTCCGAAAAAGCGGACGGAATGTAAGGGCCTCACCCTACGCTCGGCGAGAGTTCTCTTATCCTCTGTCACAGGTTCCGGTGGGTATACTGTCAATTAGCGGAGCTGCAGCATTGTCTCCCATCAAGTATTCGGCAGACCCTTGACCAGTTGCCCGAATCGTTGGACGAGACCTATGCACGCATACTCAGTCAAATCCCCCGGGCGAAGCAAGCGCAAGCCCATCGTGTGCTGCAGTGCCTCTTGGTGGCCATCCGTCCTCTTCGTGTCGAGGAGCTTGCAGAAGTGCTTGCATTCGAGTTCACTACAGCCCAGGGAGCGATTCCGAGATACCGCGCAGGTTGGCGATCGAATGACCAAGAACAGGCTGTGCTGTCTACGTGCTCAAGTCTCATCGCCATTGTCGGACGACCACGGTTCTAAGGTCGTCCAGTTTATGCACTTCTCCGTGAAGGAGTTCTTGATGTCGGGTCGTCTCGGAGACTTCTCTCGATATCATATCCTTCCTGCTCCCGCGCACACCGTCCTCGCACAGGCATGCCTCGGATTTCTTCTCCATTTGGATTGTCACGTCAATGAGAAGAGCGTCACGGGCTTTCCTCTGGCGGAATATGCAGCCAGAAACTGGATTACGCATGCCCAATTCGAAGACGTCGCATCACATGTGAAGGGTGGAATGGAGTTTCTCTTTGATGGCAACAAACCCCATTTCGCGGCATGGGTTGGAATATACAACGTAGACAAGGAGTCCTATTGGAACTCGCCATCGGAGATACCTACCCCGTTGTACTATTCCTCGCTTTGTGGATTTTGCAACTTGGTTGAACACCTCGCCATCAAATTCCCGCGGCATGTAAATGCTATCGGCGGCCGCTACAAGTATCCGCTGTTTGCGGCTCTGGGCAGGAAACGCGCCCGGGTGGCGGAAATCCTACTTAATCACGGCGCGGATATAAATTGCCGGCAGGATGATCTATGTACTCCACTACATCTGGCGACACGTGACAGAAACCTCGAAGTAGCTCGGGTGCTACTGGAGCACAGGCCAGACGTCGATTCTCGGGATAGGTGGGGAAAGACCCCATTGAAGCTACTGGTTGAATCCGAATATTGTGAAGACGACGACGCTCTCAGCATATTGCGATTATTACTGGAGCACGGCGTGGACGCTAACAGACGAGACAAGGACAACAAACCTCTATTACGTCTGGAAACGGGCGAGTCGGTGCGCGAGTGCGACGACGTTTCTGGTCCTGCTCGGTTACCACTAGAGTATGATGCGGACGCGGACACTCGTACGGATAAAGAGTGGACTCTGTTACATTCGGCGGCCTTCCATGGGAGGTTCAAGATTGCACGCGTGCTTCTCGACCACGGTGCGAACGCGAACGCGGAGAACAACCAGGGCCAAACACCGTTGTACCTAGCTTCACTAGGCATAAAAGAACATAGTGTGGATATCGCACGGCTATTGCTAGAGCGCGGCGCGGATGTCAACGCCCCAAACAAGGACAACAACACACCATTACATCTTGCCTCATCATTTGTTAGGGGGCTCGAGATCACAAGGGTGCTTCTCAAGCGCGGTGCAAATACGAACGCGGAGAACGATCAGGGCATGACGCCGTTGCACCTAGTATCACGGGGCAAATATCACTCCCTTGAACATGGTACTTGTGTTGCACGGATGCTACTGGACCGTGGTGCTGGTGTCAATGCCTTAGACCAGGACTACGACACACCATTACATTCTGCCTCCTATTTGGGGATTCCCATGATCGCAAAGGTGCTTCTTGAACATGGTGCAGACGTGGACATGGTAAACAAACGGGGGGAGACGCCGTTGCACCTAGTATCACGAGGCAAATATCGCTCCCATGAAGATGGTGTCAATGTTGCACGGATGTTACTAGAGCGTGGTGCAGATGTTAATTTCCCGAGCCAGGATCACGGCACCCCATTACACTTTGCCTCCTACTTTGGGTCCCCCGCGGTCGCGAGGGTACTTATCGACCATGGCGCAGACGTAAACGCAGAGAACGATCAAGGCCAAACCCCGTTGTACCTGGCATCACGAAGTATACAGGCACAAAGTGTCGATGTCGCACGACTATTGCTGGAGTGCGGTGCGCGCGTTAATGCCCCAAATAAGGACCACAATACCCCATTACATTCTGCCTCCTATTTTGGGATCCCCACGGTCGCAAAAGTGCTTCTTGAACATGGTGCAGACGTGGACACGGTGAACAAACAGAGAAAAACACCGTTGCACCTAGTGTCACGAGGCAAATATCACTCCCATGAAGACGGTGTCGGAGTTGCGCGGGTGTTGCTGGAGCGCGGCGCAGATATTAATGCTCTAGACCAGGAGCACGGCACTCCATTACACTCTTCCTCCTACTTTGGGACCTCCACGATCGCGAGGGTGCTTCTCGACCATGGCGCAGACGTGAACGCAGTGGACGACCAGGGCCGAACCCCGTTGTACCTAGCGTCACGAGGCATACAAGGACTTAGTGTCGATGTCGCACGGCTATTGCTGGAGTGCGGCGCGCATGTCAACGCCCCAAATAAGGACCACAATACCCCATTACATTCTGCCTCCTACTTCGGGGTCTCCACAATCACAAGTATACTTCTCGACTATGGTGCAGACTTGAACGCAGAGAACAAACACGGCGATACACCGTTGCACCTTGTGTCACGAGGTAAATATCACTCCCATGAAGACGGTGTCGGAGTTGCGCGGATATTACTGGAGCGTGGTGTGGACGTCAATGCCCAAGACCAGGACCATGACACCCCATTACATGCTGCCTCCTACTTTGGGAGGTTCGAGATCGCGAGGGTGCTTCTCGATCATAGTGCAAACGTGAACGCAGGGAACAAACAGGGCGAGACGCCGTTGCACCTAGTGTCACGAAGCAAACACGATGACTCCCATGAACACGGTATCGGTATTGCAAAGTTATTATTGGAACACGGTGCCGATAGAAACGCGCGGGACAAGAACAATGCAACCCCGTTACGCGTGGCGCGTGATTGCGGAAGGCTCGATATTGCGGGTGTGTTGGGTAAAAATTAACTTCACCTTACCTCTTTTTTCTCTTTTCTTTTTCTTTTTCTTTTTCTTGATTCATTTGTATATCTGGAACAGTACATAATACAAGACCGGTTGTCTACTAGAGACATTTGGGGGTGTTAAGTATACAAGCCCGACGGCACCTCCCAGAGGAAGCTATGGGTTCGTTTCAATAATCAATAGGGAAACAACCAGATGAAGGGAAGTCGAGACATGAGTCCATAAATGAGTCAACATGAAAAAGAAACTTGAACTCATTGTGGGCTACCATGGCCTGAGGCAGGGTCAGGCTGTCAAGCATGTCAAGGGTTGCGTCTGGAGAAGTCATTCAGGTGTCAAACTGACTCAAACGGACCTTGTGCAGCTTCAGAGTCCTGCAGGAATTTCATGAAGGCATGGGGGAAGTGCTAGCCCCTTGGGCCCTCTCCTTTGAATCGTTGTATAGGTGGAATGTCCATGAGGAGGGTTAGGGTGCAAGTGGAGACTTGGAGGGCAGCCTTCCTAACAGTAGTGTTGTGACTTCTCTTCTGGTCAACCGGAGACCACATGAGATGGATTCTCGACGCATGTACCCAAAACACTGCCAGGGATCATCCCCATGAGCTAGCATCAGGGATGATACCAGGAATGGCACAAGAACACGCAGATTCTTCTTGAGCATGACGGGTCCAGACTTGGGGTCCAGACTTTTGTTTGTGTTGAAAACGCGAAGTGTTGTTTACGACTGTGACCGCGCTGCGCGACCTTAGCCCTTCAACACAGACATGTACGCGATCGCCACGGATCCGCATACAATATCTCGCGCCCCGCGGAGGCCTGCACGACCGCTCGCGACGCTTCAAAGTTCACACCCCCCAAATCCTGCGTGCGCTGTTTCTAATCAGGGATGGTTTAGGGCAAGGTTTAGGGTATCACCATGTCGAAATACATTTCCTGAATCCTGCTGTTTTTAATTTTCAAAATGTTCCTTTCTCTATTACTAGCAATTCACGACGGCCCCAAGGGGCCGTCATTCATGAAAACTTACGGATGCCAATTGGCATCACGTTACGTTGATCGTTTCAGGGCATTAGGAGGGCGAAATGGAGAACGAAGGGGGTTGGTGCGGGCGGCAAACCCCTCTGTGTACGTTAGAAAGGACTTGTCTAGGTAGATCCATTAGGGGCATTCAAAGTTACCCTTAATTGTTCATTACTTAACCATTATGATATCATTAATGGGAACCATTAATTTGGAAAATGACATCGAAAATGAAACAAATAATGTGATTTTTAAGGATGGGAGGGGCTCCTTTTTGATATAATTCCATTATTTCTATTTTATTAAGGGGGGCTGCAAAAGAATCGGAGTTTTATTTTGTTTTACAACGAAAGCAAATTTGATTATGTTTTATGAGCTCCGAGTCGGAGTTAACAATTTAGTCTAGTGGGGATTGAAAACAAATTACCCCGGCAAAATGTTGCCAGGGGCTTTGAGACACAAAATTAATGCATTATTATCTCATTATCGACTTTTTTCGGGGGGGGGGGTTTCAAAGTTGGACATTATTGGTCCATTTTTATTTCATTAATTTTCACATTATCACGAGATTTACACCAAAATCGGGCTTAATGGACGTTTTAATGGGTCTAATCAGGGACCCAAATAAGGGAACTTTGAAAGCCCCTATTGTTACGCTGAAGGAGGAATCAGTTGCTCGCTTTGCTCGCTCCATTGTTCCCATGGTCACCATCGATTTCGTCTCATGTTAGGGCATCGCGAAGATAAAGAAACGATCGTTCCCACGACACGAATGTGAGAGGGTAGAATAAGATACATGACAGATGTTGTAGATACATGCATCGTGCAACGATGGCTTAGCGCTGGTGCTCGGATGGCTGGGTCCGGGTGGGACAACGTCCGGCTCCTTCGGCATCGTGCAGTTCTCCGCATGAAGGGAGGGGCGATGTGAGAGGAGCCTCGGGTGCAGGGGTAACGAAGCTGGCGCCCCGAGCGGAGATCGCATCGCCGAAATACTCGCTTGGTTGCAGCTAGTGTACGGGTCTCGGACGCGTCCAATCAAGCCTGCGGACAGATTCAAAGACCGTCCCTGAAGCGAAAATCCTCGCAGCAGTCGAGGTCACAGAAAGAGGCTTGGCAATGTTAAGCGATAACGTTCAAATCTAGCGTGCACATTAACATTCAGGGTAACCAAGGGCAGGAGCGAGTTCATGACGGTGATCAATCAAACAATCTGCCTGCTCCTGTTGTGCACTCCAACCATGTTCAGGGGTTAGAGGGAGAACAACAGACGGTGTTTCTTCTGTTGCGGACTGAGGAACGCGAGAGACATTCAGTTCGATGTGAACAGGGAGGAAAGAGATGCAGCAAATGACGTACTCTCACATGTGGAGGAAGGGAAACCTCTACATCAACGGAAGATGACCGTGATTCACTTGTAGGGCGAGAAATCTTCACAGCGGTCAGCGAGGAACGTAGAGTTGCATTCCGAAATCATTCTCCCTAAGTAATACCCTGAGTGAGGCGAGCTGTCAGAGCGTTGTTTTGTAGAAAAGGGCGTCGAAAAATACCTCATCCCTTCGTACACCTTCAACCTGTGTGAAATTATTGTCACTCCGTTCAGGATCGGTCAACAGACTACGATCTGTCGATGAGGTTCATCGACATGTTGCGCAGAGACGCATCAGCTCCTCAGGGGTAAAGGGGACACCAACAGAGGGATTTTCATTCACGGTGGACTGTTAACCGAGAGGAAAACGTTGCTTAGACACCTTGGATGGGGAAGTAGACGGAATCAATAAAGGACGTATGCCTACATGCGTAGGTAGCGAATGATCCAATTCGAACGTAGATGAACGCGCATCACTTGTACGCCGGAAAAGCTTCACGGGGTCAGCGAAAAGAAGAAGAGCGTGTAACAAAACGAACATTCTGCAAACTTTCATGGTGTCATCTCCTTTGTTGTCCAATGAATTTACTACGCGGCATAAGTGGGAAAGAAGAAGCTCGGAAAGAAAGGAGTCAGACTCCCATGCTCAAACCGGTCACCCCACCAATACCAAAGAACACGAACCGATCGAGTTAGGTGCATGAAAACAAATGGACCAATGGTATCATCGATATCGTCAGCATCATCAGCCTGGAGAGAGCCTGAGGAGAGAGCAGAGAATCAATCAGGTGACAACATGTGATCAAGGGGGGTCAAAAAATTTAAAAATCGCACGGGGTCGGTAAATTTTTTTAACGGGCTGAGCCTTACCCCCCCCAACGTACCCCCAAAAAGGAAATTTCGTCCAAATATAGAAATTCATGATTACACAAGAGAAGACTACTAGTGGTGTCAGGTGGATGCAAATGGTCACGAGGATGCAAATTTTTAAAATGGCCTCAGATCACCCTCTTCCCGTGGTTCTTTCTGCCCAAAAAAAAATACAGTAGGTACAGTAGGATCTGTAGATATGAGATCATAACAAAAAATAAAAATATATTGAGAATTTCGACTACAGTGCGACAAGGAAGAGAGGGGAGTCGTAAAAAGTAAAGGCCAAGATCACCAGATCCCAACGATCTTGCTAAATGCCACGCAGATCTGTTGGAATAGAGTGTTAGAATAGACAAATGAGAACACCCATGATAAATTTGGGGTGATATCATACATGCGATAGAGTTGTAGAAGGTAATCTCACCTTGGGGGGCCAGTGCGTGATCAAATTTGCATCGGGGGTTGAAGTCGGTCGTGCTCCCTAGGAGCCAAAAAAGAAATAAGCAAAAATCACTATTGAACAGTATATCCATTCTTCTATTGGTATGTACAATATGAAGTAGCTACGATGTGTTGTTGAAGCTACAGAAAATAAAATGTCGATTTTTGCATAGGTACGACCACACTAGTATGGGAGAGTGTGAAACCAGAACAC
This sequence comes from Lactarius hengduanensis, assembly GCA_021525025.1. Lineage (NCBI taxonomy): Eukaryota > Fungi > Basidiomycota > Agaricomycetes > Russulales > Russulaceae > Lactarius > Lactarius hengduanensis. The sequence continues at coordinate 33,712 of JAKELI010000306.1, read as the reverse complement.
GTATGAAACAATTGATATGCACACACGGAATCGGTCAAGGTCAAGGGTGGTAACTGAGATGGAAAGGGAATGGAGACAACTCAAGGGCCCAAGATTACAAGTTAGCACGGGAGACGGGAATGAGACACGTCCAGAGTCAGGGAAGTTGAATGGTTCGTTTATTGCCATCTTTGTTACTGTAATAAATGGAACAAAATCTACACTATCTACCTCTCAGTTGTTGTCGTCATCGCCATTGGGGTCGTTGTCACTGTCGGGATTGTTGTTGCTGGCACCTTGCTGCCGTCGCCGTCACCCTCGTGGTGTAGTCACCCCGTCGCCATCGTCGTGGTCGCCTCGTCACAGTTACCTTGTCACCATCGTCGCGGTCGTCATGGTTGCCTCGCCACCATTGTCATCACCTGTCGTGATCGCGGTTGCAGTTGTCGTTGTCATGATCGCCCTATCCAAGTCATTGCAGTTGTCACCTGACGCCTGCTACTGTAGTCCTATGTCGAAACCAATGAATAGACACGAAGTCAGCAAAAAACAATCCAAAAACAAAAACAAAAATAGCTGTGATAGGAGTGACGCGGGGGCTGAGACCGCTGAGCTGTGTCACAACTAGCGACAGGCCCATGTGCATGCTCACTAGCAATGCTGATTAGGGATTACCACGGGTCGGCAAAACCCGCCCGGGTAGCGGGTAAGGGTTTGCCGGGTCCGGGTCAGGGTACGCGATCTCAAACCCTTGCAAACCCGTACCCATGTGTACCCGTGGCACGGGTTCCCGCGGGTATGCTTACCTTTCCTCCAACCTCCAACACACTCTCGTATCCTCGTTCCTTGCCCCTGAGCCCCCCTCGGGTCTCATCTCACGGTTCTCGCTTCAAGCGCACCATACCACTTTACCACAAGCCCGCGCCACAAACCAGCTGCACCATACCACTTTACCACAAGCCTGCGCCACAGACCGGCTGCACAACGAGTCGACGAGTCGACGACGACTCAACCCGCCCTCGTTCCTTGCCCCTCATGATGGGCCTCACTCAAGTGCACAGTTCTGCAGGCGCTCGGTACTGCTGCCGTTTGTCTATCCTTTTTTTGGTATGTCCTCCAGCCTTTTTCGCGTTTTCTTTCCATGACTTGCCCGGCCAGATCAATCTTTCTATGCCGCGCAATATCCTTCGTGATCCCTTTGATGTTTCAACTCTGTGCTATCCCTTTCCTAGTCCCACCCGTTCCTTACAGTCGACATCACCCTGTTTCGACTTCGTTGTACCCGTTTCCCCCCCTTCGTTGCCTCACAATAGGTAGGATTTTAGCACAGTACTGTACGGTCCGTACCAGAATGTACTTAAACACTTCGCTTGATCTGCCCTGTCAATACACCGTCGTGCACTTTCCTCCTCACCCATGGACCCATTCCTTCGCACAAATGTCCGCCAACTCGATTGAAGGGTCACGCAAGCGAAAGCCCACCAAACGCGCCACTGAAAATGGTGATCCCTTGGCCAGAAAGAGGCCGAAGACAACATTGGCAATGACTACGACCGCTAGTACTCAGTCTGGTACAAATTCCGCTATCTTGGGCAACTCGGACGTTGCAGCATCCGCCTCTCCTCCCTGTGCCCAATCCCGTGCTCAACACTCTACCCCTGAAGTTGCAGATAAGAGTAATGGTGACGCTGCATCTGAAACTGAACCAATTGATGTGGGCAGCGACAGCGACAGTGACTCTGTGCAAGTGATCGAAGACGACGACACCGAGCTCAGTGAGTGTTGCGTTTGGTTTCCTGGTTCTGCAAATTGAAGTACTTGCAGATCAGCTATCCAAAGAATGGGACTCACCAGTTTACGCATTCTTCAAGCCCACACCAATGATTGAGTACGTTTATCATCGTAAGGCCCATGTATTCCAGTGCGCTGCCAAGGGTTGCCGTGGCGTTGTTTGCCAATTCCTTGATAAGGGCGATGCAAAGTCAACAAGCAACCTGCATCGACACGCAGTACGTTGCTGGGGCGCTGAGGCTGTGACCGCGGCTTACAACACATGGGACTTGAAGGTTGCCCTGTGAGGCTCTAAGTCTCGGCAAAAGGATTGATGGATCGATTACTTTCGGCCTTTCAACGCAGTGGCAAAGGGTAAAGTCGTCACTTACAGTCACCGCCAACATACCAAGGCAGAAGCCCGGTAAGTGTTATCCCCTGGTCTTGAGAATGAATACCTAAAATCAACTCCTCAGTGCCGAGCTCATCCGTTGGATCGCCGAAAGTAAACAGGCCATTCCGAGATCAGTGAATGACCGATCCGCTCCCTCATGAAGACGGGGAGGCCAGAATATCACATTCCGTCGGCACAGACTCTGTCACGGGACGTCAAAACCGTTTTTGTGCATGTTCGTGGAAAGATCGCAAAGATGTTGCAAGTAAGCTACACCTCAACAATGACAAGATGCGATTCATGTACTCACCTACAATAGGGATATCACGGCAAACTAAATTTTGCCACTGATGCCTGGACATCACCAAATCACTCGGCGTATGTTGCCATTACCATTCACTTCGAGCACAACGGAAAGCCAGTGGCGATGCTCCTGGACATCGTTGAGGTGCCGGAATCGCATACAGGCGCCAACCTTGCACTCGCTTTTACCAAGGTTCTAAATGACTTTGGGATCGGTGACAAGGTCAGAACATTCATCTAAGACAATGAAGAAAAATACTCATCTGTTGGAACAGATTCTGAGTATCACTGCCGACAACGCGTCCAACAACGACGCTGTACGTGCTCGAAAGCGCGCGAGTGAGTAACGTGTGGCTGAGCGAGGGACTAGACAAAGAAGGGGAAAGGAAGGAAGTTGCCGTCGAGTCTTCGCCGGTACGAGGGCCCAAATCGTGAACGTTGAACGAACGAGCGATTCCGAGACTGAGAGATCGAGCAAGGACGTCGAGCGAGGCTCGGATCACGCGTGGCGGCGACGCGGAAGACAACTAGAGAAAAGGGGGTAAGAAGGTGATAAGTCGTCGCGGTCGAGCGGGTGTCTTCGTATTAGACCTGCCCCGTCAAAACCGTTACTTAGTCACGCGAGAGAGAGAAGTCGAGAATCGAATGAGACGCAGGGAAAAGAGAATTACATTTCAGAGCGCGAGTCCGAGTCCTTATATACTGCGTGTATCTGTAAGTAAGGTGTCGTCGTCGCAAAACGCTAAGTCGAAACTTGTGAGGGAAGGTAGGTAGAAGTGGGGGGAAAGTAAAGCGAAAGAGTCCAAGTGAATGCGAGAGACTACAAGAGGCGGACGGACGGTCGTAAGGCTAAGGTAATGTCCCTGGTGCTAGTGGCGTCGTCGGCGTGTACTGTACTTGGGCAAGCGTCGAGATGAAACGGGGGAGTAAAGGAAAGAAGGAGAATGGCGACAAGGAGGTGAAACGAAGAAGGAGAATGGTGACAAGGAGTCTAACTGGTTGAAGGAGAGAGGTCGAAGAGGCGACGCGGGTGGCGTCGACGAGGCGCACTAAGTTGAGGAACTTGAACGAGGGTGAGAAATGGGCAAGAAAATGAAAGAAATGTCGGGCGCGCCTTTGTCCAAGACAAAGAACACCGCTCTAGACCACTCAACGGTCGTGGGTGTAGACATGCACCGAGATCCCGGGTTCTGAGGGCAGCAAAAGTGACGGAGGGATGGAGTGGAGAATGATGGAGAGGGCTTTCCGAGGCAGGCCCCTTGACGACATCGCGGATGAAGAGTCGTTGAGGGATAGTGGATGATCGAGAGTCGGAATCGGGAATGTTAATCATATTTGGCCATAGAAAAGAGCGACGAGGGTTGAGACGAGATGATGGAGAGACGGAAGAGTGGGAGAGACGAGGCGAGGAGGAAGGGACGACGAACACGAGTTGGTGGCGGTTGGCGATCATCCGCGATAGGAAGTCAGGTCACGTGCCGAGCCGACGAGACTGAAGTGGTCGATAGTGGGTGGTTTTGCGCTCAAGGGCTGCGACGCCCTTACAACGCGATGATCGACCGCCTTCAGACGCTCCTCGACGACTTCCCTGGCCCTGCGAATCAAACCAGGTGTTTCCTCCATATCCTCAACATCACAGCAAAGTCGATCATAAAGCAATTCGACGTACCGACAGCCAATAATGACACAGTGGTGGACAAGGCGGCCCAGGCGCTTGCTGACTTAGCAGATGGGGTCAATATTGAGGAACGGGAAGCGTACCAGAGACAAGATTGTGACGACGACGAAGTGGACGATCCACCACTGGATGCGTGGGCCGAGTTGCGTGACGAATTGACAGAAGCGCAGAGGGACGAGATCGACTTGAGGATCCAGCCAGTGCGATCAATGTTGACTAAGGTGATTTCTATTTCCAGCCTATGGAGTCTGACTAATCATTGTGAACAAGTTGCGCAAGCTGGCATACGCACTGACGAAATCGACCACCATTCTCCTCCCACAGTGGTATAATAAACTTGCTTCCTGTCGCCTGCGTTGTTGTATAATGCCCCGAGACGTGTCAACTCGATGGAACTCAACATTCGACATGCTCCACTTTGCGCTCGAATATCGCTCAGCAATCGACGCGATGACCGCGATGCGCGACCTTCATCTCCGGAAATACGAGCTATCTCCTGAAGAATGGGAGATCGCCAAAGAACTTAGAGATGTTTTGAAGGTACTTTTCTCACTTTATTCTTCCTTTTCGTCGCTAAAGTTTTTTCTCATAGATTTTCAAGGATGTGACACTCTTTTTCTCGCGTGGCACCCCAAATCTTGCCACTGTCATCCCGGCAATGGACCACCTTGACAAAGTTCTCGTCACGACGTCTGACAACTCCCAATTCTCTCTCCCCATCCGTGCTGCTCTGGTCATCGGCAAGAACACAATCAACCAGTATTACAACAAGACTGACTACTCGGAAGTTTACCGCATCGCCATGAGTATGTACTATCATATTCATGTATTTTCGCTTCTAATCCATTTTATTGGATAGTTCTTCACCCACGACACAAGCTCGCATATTTCAAAACACAAGGTTGGGAAGAACTTTGGATCGAGACTGCCCACAACCTTGTCCGTGAGGAGTTCGAACGTTCGTATGCCTCAGCGGGTGTCAACTCGGACGATGACGATGACGATACCCCTGCTGCGGACTCAAATGATAATGTGAGCGGCAATGAGCCGTTTTCATTTTCCTCTTATTTCTTTCTGATTTACTGTCTTCCACAGTCGTTTTCGTCTTCAAGTAATATATTTGACAACTTACCTGGCCTCGCCCTGACCCCGTCTGACCTCCGCGATGAACTCGATCGCTATCTCGCCGCCGACACTGAAGATGTCAGGGACAGCCTCTTATGGTGGGATGAGAGACGTGCCACCTTCCCGTGATGAACAGCATACATAAAGCGCATACTCACAGTGGACTAAGAAGACTGTGGTGAGATATGCTGGTAGGCTTGAAGCAGCAACAGAGAGATCTAGCAAGTGAAGCAGATGGAGAGTCTGGCACACAACAGATGAGAACTGGTGTTTTATACAGAGGATAAGACATACCTGGCACACAACAGATGAGAACTGGTGTGGTGCCAGAGCGTACAGGGTACACTACTTATACTGCTACAGAGGGTGACGCTAGTAACACAGAGTCACAGTAAATACAAGGAGCGCATTGTTCTACACACGGACAAAGGAGTGGATGTAAAGAGAACAAGGCGATGAAGAACAAGAAGAGTCCAGACTATGATATCATAGTGACATCACAATAAAGATAAAACAAAGGAAAGTACAAAGACGTAGTACAAGGACAATTCAGAGGGGTCCATGATGTCATGTACATAGATGATGTCATAGATAAGAGAATACAAGAAGTCCGAGATTGTACAGATCATAATATCTAATCTACAAGTCCTGTATATCTAATCTAAAGCAGTCCGTTATCTGCATGTCCTTTGAGCCGCTAAGTGCGCTCAGGTCACTTATCAACATCCCGTGCCTATCCCGAATGGCTCTGGATTATCTCTCGATTCCAGGTAAAGTCTCCATCTGCACCTCTAGTCATCGCTCGTTACTCACTGTTTTTAGCAACTTCAATCGATGTCGAACGCGTGTTTAGCCAAGGTCGGTGTAACGCCGCCACTGGCGTGAGTTCGACTTGAACCTGGTGAAGGGCGTTCGGACGACTTAGCAGGATTCGCGACTCTATAGTCACGTGACACGAATACACGGCCTCGAGGTGCACGTGATCGTAAGGGGCACTAGGGCTAGTTCCACTAGGCGTATATGGAAGACGACTTGCTCTATCAGAGACAAGCGAACGAGATAGCTAACACTCAAGAGGAGAACGAGCGCGGGATGCGTGATGGCTATTGAAGAAGACCAGAATGGGGTCTTCTGGTCTTCGATGCGTACTACTTATACATGTTACGAGGAGCTTTAAAGCTCCTCCCGAATCTGAACGACTAGTAGCGTAAGTAGCTCGAACCCTACTACAGCTACTACTAGGAATGAGTCATAGTATCACCACAAACATGTGATACTACGGCTGACTGATACTACGAGTCCATGACTGATTACGACTTACTAAGGGAGTCATCACCGTACAGTAAGCGTCCACAAACTGAGTCGTGACAGTCGGCTTCTCCTTTCACATGTACGCAGCTGCCTCTCGGTTCAGTCGACGCGTGCCCTCTTGTGCGTCAGCACGTGGAGTGAGCTTGGCCTTATCAAAGATAGCGATATCAAGGGATGCCTCGGTCTAGACGAGGTTTGTGAGGAGGAGGAGGAACTCGCCGAAGACTGGGATACCATTCCCGTTTTTTAGACTCGTATTCTTCGCGTTTGTTGTTTCTGCTGCCTCAGTGCAGATATCTCGAATCGTACGTGCGTTAGTATGTGAAACATTGACTTGTCCGTGTTCCCATCAAATCCCCGGTGCACATACCGCGTGCATACACCCATACCGACCCCAAGTCCCCAACAAGTTCAGTATCTTCCTGAACTATATCCGCGCCTTGCGATTCGACAAACTATTCCACGTGTGAATCGACGGCAAACCAGATCACGCAAACTCCTCCGCGATCTCTTTACCCGGGACGCAAACTCTTCCGCGATCTCTTTACCCGGGAGGGTTACCAGTATGACTATGTGTTCGACTCACACAAACTCTTCCGCGATCTCTTTACCCGGGAGGGTTACCAGTATGACTATGTGTTCGACCATACAAACTCTTCCACGCGTGAATCGACGGCAAGCCGGATTAAGCAAACTTTTCCGCGATCTCTTTACCTGTGAGGGTTACCAGTATGACTATGTGTTCGACCGACTCGACGAACCTGCGTGCACTCGTCAAACCCGCGTGCAGTCGACAAACCCGCGTGCAGTCGTCAAACCTGTGTGCAGTCGTACCCGCATTCGACCCGCGTGCACCCCTCAAACCCGTCCTCTACCCGCGTTAACCCGCGTTAACCCGTACCCGTACCCGCGTCAACCCGTACCCGTTAGCCACGGGTACGGGTTTCAGCGGGTACGGGTACGGGTATGGTCGGGATGACCCCAGGGTTACCCGTGGTGATCCCTAATGCTGATGAGGAGCGGGCTGGCGAGGAGGGCGATAGCGGGCAGATAGGTGAGGGACTTGGAGACTGTGAGCGCAGGCGTGTGTGAGGTCCGGTGAGGAGGAGGAAGTGCATACAGAAGCGCAGCTGTGCGGTTCCACACGTGCGTGTCGAGCCCGCCGTCAAAGTCATCCTCGTTGGAAGAGGAGCCGTTGATGTTCGTGTCACCTTCGCCCCATCCGGCCAGGTGCATTGTGGTGGGCTCGGGACGCGGCGCCTGTATGCCAGGGAAATGCGCTGGAGAGGTAGGGATGAGGTTGAGGTTGATCCTGCTCCTGGTGCTGGCATTGAGGGAGACGAGCGAGAGGGATCGAGGTGTGCGGTGCCGTAGGTGCAGAAGATGAAGAGCATGTTCCCAACACCTTTGCAGTGTGACACGGTCTGCGTGTTGGTGCACGCTGGTCTTGTTGTGGTGGTGCTATATTTGGTGCGTCAGTAAATGCAAATGCAGAGGAGGAGAGTAGGAGCGAATGCGCGCATAAATGATACTAGTACTGCGCTCCGGGTCGCGTGAACGGGGGAAAACAAAACCGTAAGGGGCTGTTGCTGTCGGTACAACGCTGTGGGAGACTGAAACCAAGCCCAAGATGTTGTCAACTAAGCCACACGTTGACAACCTGATACCAAGATTACTTGAAAACAACAAAGAAAAAAAGACTGAAAATGTTCAAGACGAACCCAACACAGAGACAAGTCGGAGCCCTTTCTGGATCAACGGGCTGGTTTCCAGACGCCCAAAAAGTAAAAAAATTTAAGGATTTTCGGCCGACCCCCCCCCGGCATCGGGTCTCGGAACCACGGTCTGGACCCCCCTTGCATGTGATCATTTGGGAAGGTGCAAGAAATGCCGACTCTGAAGTGGCAGAAAGAGATACCCGCGGTTGCAGTTAAACATAGCTCGTTAGAAAATATAGAAATCGAAAGAACGTGTATGGACGCAGACGGTGTTGGCGAACGCAAACAACGAAAGATCAATTAAGGCAGCAAAGCAGTTGCAGAAAAGGTTCGAAGCCCGACGGCTCCAAACGACTTCGTGACAAAGCGATGCCTAATTATCACCTTGCTTGTCACCTTGTCACCTTGCTTGCCAAGGTCATATGGCAGGTCGATATTCCGGGTGAATTGTAAATAAAGCCAAAGTGAATCTCATTACATAATTCTTGACCCGACCTCACGGTGAGTTCCGCCACACGTCACACGTCACCTTTCTTGCCATTGCCATATGGCAACCGTAGATAAATGCAAATAACACCAAATGTGATGCAAATACTGACAACTGAAAGCAGACCGTGGCACCGGTTGCTCCATTCATGCTGATGGTTCATATGGCACATGCAGACGGTCATTTGGTGAATCATCATCTTGACAATCCCTCGCCAACACCCTGCCCCACAGCTTACTCACCACCGTGTCACCAGCAGCACCACAAACTCATTTTGTCCAGACAATCCCTCACTGATATGACGCAGCAATTTCTGCCACTGGCAAGTTGTGCCTCCAGTTGAACACATGTCGACTCCGTGCTTTATTGACTGTACAACCATTTCTCATGTCAAGGCTCAAGGGGCCTTTGCGCGCGACATGCGCAAGTCAAGGGGATTCTACTAAGGCAAGCCTTGGTGGATCTGAGTGTGAGACTTGGTATAGCCCAAGTCACAAGGCTTCGATGTCGGTTCCCAGATTAAGCCTGAGGGAAACCTAGGTAAGGGATGAGAGAGGAGAAGGGCACTCAGATGGACGAGTCAACAAGGCAATGGTTATTGAGAAAAGACAAAGACAAAGCTAAAGTCTACTGTGCTATCCTATGGGGTTTATATAGTCAAGCTGGGCGTGGCTGTACTATGACTAAAGTAATAGGAATGAGTCACAGGAATTACAGAAGGGTCAATGTGAGTCACATATCCTAGGATCCAGGTCCTAGGATGACTAATGGTACAGTAGATGAGTTGTTGTGTAAAGGTGAGCATAAGTAAAAAGGAAAAATGGGGTCGGATCATGACATGACCCCCCTTCTTGGTGAACACTTCCATGCGTTCTTAGAAAAGTGACTCAAAGTCGTAAAAGTCTTTGTCGTAGTTAGCACTCCACTCTCCTGTGGTCCACTCGTGACTGGAAGACGCTGCCCATGCTTCTTTATGCCAAGGGCAAGCTCCCGTGCCCCCATGGTTCTTGTGAGTGTGGGGAACGTAACACTTGATCTGGCGAGCGCAGAGTGTGTGTGGGTACGTACAGTCATATGACTTGTGTCCCTGTGTTTCGCAATACCTGCAGGCGTCCCAGAGGGGGCAAGTTTTGGTGAAGTGGTTGACGTTGGGCAGTTTACACTTGGTGCACTTGATGCGACTGGTGGGGGCAACGTGTTGAGGAGCAGGTTGTTCAGAGACGTGAGATTGTTGTCCCATGGTCCGAATCCAACGTGTGATGGATGGTCGTGTTTCGTCGTGGAGCTGGGGGAATGGAAGTGCATATGGAGGAGTGGGGACTCGGTGATGGATGATGTCGGCAATGGGAATGCCGGAGGAAATGGCAAGATCATTGTTATTACACACTGTAGTCACATGGACTTGTCCCATAAGGTAGGGGTGAAGGCGTGAGCGAGCCTTAGCCATGGTTAGGGCATAGCGTGGGTAACCCATGGGTGACTAGACCTCTACCCGCACCCACACCCACCAAAAACCCGTACCCGGGCTCATGGGTACGGGTTCCCGCAGCCGCGGGTATGGGTAGAGATGTCAGGTCCGGTTGGGTCCGGTTTTTTACCCCTTTTGGCCCCAACCGAAACCCCGACCGGTTGGTCTTTTTACCGCTACATCACAACCGACAACCGGACCGCGACCGACCGATTGTCATCGGTTGCGCGACCGGTTATAGACGGTTGGAACCGGTTCCAACCGACATCTGCTGTGATTTTTCCGTACCAAGGCAAGGGAAACAGTTCTATTAAGTTTTGTATAGAAAATCTACTGTACTGTACACTAGCTACTAATGATAATGCCTGCTGCCAAGTTGTCGTGTCGATGGGTTCGTTGTTGTTGCCGCCGACATCGTCTTGCTGTCTGTCGCTGTCGTCGCCTCGTCTTTGTGTTGTTGTTGTCGCCTTGCCCACTGTTGTCGCGGTCGACCTCGCCTTGCCCGCTGTTGTGGTGGTCGACCTCACCTTGTATTCGCCTTTTCCGAGGGTGTTGTGGTCTTGGTTGTGAACTTGTGTTGCTGCTGCTGTTGCTGGTGTAGTTGTGGCTTGAGGCTTGTTGTCGGCGTTGCTGCGTTGTTGTTGCCGTTATTGAGTAAGCAAGAGATTCAGCGAATGAACAAAACCGGCAAATTGCGGCAAATCACCCGGGCCGGGCACAAATTGGGACGGGATCCCATGATGCATGTGACTTGCGTCATTCCACCGGCGTACACCCGGCAACGACAGCACCAAACCAACGACAACCCCCCCGCCAATGCCACGCTAACCACGACACCAGCGGCAGGAACGATGGCAAGACGACAGTTCAACAACAGGGTGAAGCACAGCGCAATGGCACAAGGCAGTATCGAACGCCCGTCGCCCGCAAGCCCACAACTTGGCCCGCAACGACAACAACAACATACAACATCAACTCAGTGGACGACACAGCAGATGATGGCGATGACGCGACGCAGCAGACGACGGCGGCGACGCGACGACGCACTGGCAGCAGACGGCGGCGGCGACGCAGCAGCAGATGATGGCGGCGACGCGACGACGCAGCAGATGACGGCGGCGACGTGGCGACGCACTGGCAGCAGACGGCGGCGGCGACGCAGCGACGCAGCAGCAGACGATGGCGGCGACGCGACGACGGCGGGGGGCAGTGACGACGGACTTTACTGTACTAATAGATAGTTGTGTTACAATACTTCTTGTATTCTACTGTTCCTTACTCCATAAATACAGTACCACGGTGATAATAACCCGGGCCCTCAATGTCGATACAAAAGCGGTTGCGACCGGTTGTAGTCGGTCGCAACCGGTTGGAGAACGCGGTGTGATTGGAGCGACCACAACCGCACATTGCTGTGCCAGGCCCCAACCGCAACCGGAAGTCCGGTCGTTTGCAGTTGCAGTCCGGTTGGGTTGTGGTTTTTTTCCAGTTCCTGCAACTGGACCTGACATCACTAGGTATGGGTACCGGCGGGTCGCGCGGGTACGGAAAACCCGTGCGGGTTGGCCCTGCGGGTCAGCACGTGACCGGTGTCGTTCGAGCGGCTCTCAATGTTTTTGCATGAAGCCAGTGTAGTATTCGTCATAATGTACAGTACTACTTTAATACTACTTAAATACATTGTCACTGCCTGCCGTCCGAGTCATCGCATCACCACCGTCGCCGTTGTTGCAGCTGTTGTCGCCGACTCGCCGTTGTCGTAGCCGTTTTCGCCGTTTGTCGTCGCCGTTGTCCCTGTCGTTGTCGCCGTTGTCGCCGTTGTTGCTGCCGTTGTTGCTGTTGTCGTTATCGTCGCCGCGGTGTTGTCGTTGTCGCCGACTCGCCGTTGTCGTAGCCGTTTTCGCCGTTTGTCGTCGCCGTTGTCCCTGTCGTTGTCGCCATTGTCGCCGTCGTTGTCGCCGTTGTCGCCGTTGTCGCCGTTGTCGCCGTTGTCGCCGTTGTCGCCGTTGTCGCCGTTGTCGCCGTTGTCGCCGTTGTCGCCGTTGTCGCTGTTGTCGTTGTCGTCGCCGCGGTGTTGTCGAAATTGTCTTGGTCGTGGTTGGCAGCGTATGTGCATAAAGTGTGCGTTCCCGATTCGTTCCCAGGCCGGGTGATGCCGGTTTCGTTCTGTTCGCCTTGCTTAGTCACCTTATCACAGTGCACTTCCCCGACGCGCAGCCGCTACCTACCGCCACCGCCATCTCTAGGGCCCTGCCGTCGACAACAGCAAGATAACGACAACGGCGACCACGACGAAGACGACAGCGATGGCGACAACGACAGCAATGACAACAACGACAACGACAACAACGCGACACAACATGCGAGACACAGCAACTTGGACGGCCGCCAATCGCCACCCACCTCCGCCTCCGCCACCGCCGACGTCCTGCCATCGACAACAGCAGATGACAACGACAAAGACGACGACAATGGCGACACCGACAACAACGACAAGACGACGTCAACGGCGACTCGGACAACACGATACGACAATGTCGCGACATGCGACGACTCGGACACGACGGCTGGCTCTGCGATGGGCACTGGCATACTCATGAGGACCTGTAGTAGTAACTAGCTAGTAATAGTAGATAGTATATGCACATGTGTATGTCTAGGTCTAATAGTAGTAAAAAAATGTCGTAGTGTACTCGAAAAAACCCGCGAAACCCACACAGTGGGTACGGGTCTGGCGTGGGTACCACGTGACCGACCCGTACCCGTACCCGGTATGACGGGTAGCGCTTACCCGCACGGGTTTATAAACCCATGCTATGCACTAGCCATGGTGAGACGCCTCTCCACGCTACTAGAGGCGGCGTGCCACTGGTCCCAGGCATCAGTGAGCTCTCGTTCTCGGTGCTGTAGTTCCTCTTTCTCGCTCCATAGTACTCGATACCTATCGACATCTGCAATGACACCAGGGTCGCGGAGACCTCCATTGGTGATATCCACAGCCTGAGCATCAGGGTGGCTAGGTGCGAAGAGGGTCAAGTGGGTGTCGTCGACTGTGTTAGGCATGGGATCCCAGCAGGGGGCAGCGACCAGGTCCTCAGCGAAGTCTCCCAGGGGCTCAGTGGCTCCCTCTCGACGTCCTGTGACAATGTGTCGGTGAGTGAAGGTGTTAACACGAAAGGCAATGTAATGGGGGTCCTTCGTGGTCCCATCCAGGATCATAACGGGTACGCGATACCTGTGGTGAGTGGCGTTGTATGGGTCATAGCGTTCATACCCGTGGAGGTATACCCCTCCTGGTAAGTCAGCGAGGATGGGTTCGGATCCCGGGGATGGGGCATTGAAGTTGGGGAAGTCTTCTGGGCGGAGGATGGGTGTGCCAGTGGGGGCAGTGTCAGGTGGAGGGGACGTCGGCGGTGAGATGGAGGAGATGCGGTCTTCAAGGGACATGGAGGGGATTTGTGGGGAGGAGATGCGGTCAGCGAGGGAGAGGCGTAGAGAGGGTTGGGGAGAGGACATGGTGGTGGAGCGGATAGTGAGGATTGGCAGTGGAATGGGGTTTATATCTTCTATGGCGCGGATTGCGTTAGGGTTTTGCCGGTGGAAATTGGTTATGAGTTGTTCCGCATGTACGTGAATGGCGGGTTCCCAGCTGTCGTGCGCTTCTGAGAATCCCTTCCATCGGATCAGGTACTGTAATTGATTGCGCCGTTTACGCGAGTTTAGTACTTGTTCCACTTCAAGTTCCCATTCTGGTTCACCATTAGTGAGTTCAGGGGAGGGTTCTGGGAAGTTGGGTCCATGGACTAGTGTTTCTTTGTAGGGGGTGAGGAGAGAGGCGTGGAAGACGTTGTGAATTTTCCATGCCGGGGGAAGTTTGAGCCGGTAGGACGTGTGGGAGATTGCGGCTGTAATCAGGAAGGGTCCGTAGCGCCTAGGAGCCAGTTTAGCGGTTGGGTGTGTGGTCGTGAGATTTTTTGCTTCTAGCCAGACTTTATCTCTGACATAGTAAGGGGTGAAGCGTGTGGGTTTTCTGGTCATGAGAGTTTGTGAGTGTTTGATGGCTTCCTGTGCCTGTTGCCGTGCTTCTGTGATTTGTTGGAGTCGGTTATTGACAGCGGGCGCTCTTGATGTCCATGTGATTTGGTGTACTTTGGGGGTGTGTCCCATTAGGAGTTCGAATGGGGTTTTTTCTTGGTTGTGGAGCTGGGCCATGAGTTGTGAGCGTATTGTGCTAGGGGAAGCCAGGATGCCCAGTCATTCTGTTGGTAATTTGTAAATATGCGTAAGTACTGTTCAAGCCATTGGTTTGTCTGTTCTGATTGTCCGTCTGTCTGGGGGTGGTATGCTGTACTAATGTTTTGTTCAATTTTCAGGAGTTTGCAGAGTTCTTTGGTGAAGGTGGCTGTGAAGCGTGGGTCTCTGTCTGAGATGATGCGTTTGGGGAGTCCATAGTGGGGGAGTACGTAAGTAGCATATAGTAAAGCGGTATTCTCAGCGTCTGTGGTTTCTTTGCACGGGATGAAGATAGATGCTTTTGAACAGTCGTGGTCTGTAATAGTAAGTATTGTATCGTAGTCATGGGATTTTGGGAGTTTTGTGATGAAATCTAGTGCAATGGTTTTGAAGGGGTTAGATTGTGGGTTTGTCGTGATCGGGTATAATGGTGGTTTAGGATTGGTGGGGTTGTTCTTGCGTGATTGGCAAGTGGTGCATCCTTTAACATAGTTGGTTACAGTGTCTTTCATTCCCGGCCACCAGTAGTCCTGCGCAATGGCCCACAAGGTTTTTGAAATTCCTGGGTGTCCTGCTGTTGTTGAGTCGTGGTAGAGGGAAATTACCCCCCTCCTAAGATGGTTGTCGTCCACGACAACAAGTTGGTGGCTGCGCCAGTAGAGGTTGTCTTCCTTGGTCAGGTTATGGGTGAGCGACCATTTCGCAAGGAGGTCGGCGGACTTCAGTTGGTGGGCGCGGACGCGGTCATCAAGTGAAGAGACAGTGGCAGCCCGTGCAAAGAGTTCTGGGGGGAGGACTGTGACGTCCTCATTGTCATCCAGACCATTTGTGTGGTCAGGGCGATGGGAGAGTGCGTCAGCTCTGTTTGATGTGCCCGGTTGGTGGACGAGGGCAAAATTGTAGTCCGCCAGCTTCGGGAGGTAGCGGGCAACTCTTCTATTGATGCGCTGGGGGTTGCGGTAGTACTGAAGATTCTTGTGGTCCGTGATGACTGTGGTCTGGTGGGGTGATCCCGCGAGGAGGTGGCGCCAGTTCTCCAGGCCGCGCACAACTGCTAGGAGTTCGCGGTCGTGGATGTCATAGTTGCGCTCAGCATCGTTGAAAGTCTTAGAAGTGAATCCAATGGCGCAGGATTTACCCCTGGCGTCTTTCTGGGACAGGATGGCTCCCGTGGCGAAAGCTGAGGCATCCACTTCAACTTGGAAAGGTTTTGACAAGTCTGGCTGGTGGAGTGCTGGGTCGGTTGTGACGATGCTGATGAGCTTGTCTAGGGCGTCATGGCAGTCATCGGACCACTTAAATGGTGTGTCTTTCTTAAGTAGCTGGGTGAGGGGTCTGGCGATGTTGGCGAAATTCGGGATGAATGGTCGTTGGTAGCCAAGGACTCCCAGTGCACTCCTGACCTCCCTTAGTGAGTTGAGGTTGCGTGGCCAGTCGCGCAGTCCGTCTATCTTGACAGGGTCGATTTTGATTCGGTCGCCACTGACTACGACGCCCAGGTATGTGATTTCCTGTTGTTCAAACTCGCACTTGGATGGTTTGAGGAAGTATGACTCTTCCTCGAGTAGATCTAGGACGTCATGCACGATTTGTCGGTGGCGGTCGGGGTCGCCATCTGTGGCAATGAGGATGTCATCCATGTATACGAAGAGTTCGGTGGGGTATTTATCCATGAGGCGGCGGAACATGCAGTTCATGGTGCGGGAGAAGGTGGCCGGTGAGTTTGTGAGGCCAAAGAACATTACATGCGGTTGGAATAGACCAAAAGGTGTCTTGAAGGCTGCTTTCCACTGGTCCTCTTCGCGGATGCAAATGTTGGCATCTGTAAAAGTGGAGGTTGTCAAAGCTGTCAAGGACCGGTACAGCTTTGACAGGTACCAGTTTCACAGATGTGTTGTATCCCCAGCGTATGTCAAACTTCGTGAAGAGTTTCTTGCCTTGGAGTTGTTCCAAGATGGTGCTAATCAGGGGGAGTGGGTATGTGTCACGTATGGTATGCGCGTTCAGTGGTCTGTAGTCCATGATAGGGCGAAGTTTCCCGTCCTTCTTTTTCCTGAAGAAAAATGATGAGGCATATGGTGAATTGGACTCAGTGATATAGCCTTTCTCCAGGTGTTCTCGCAAAAATTCTTTCATTGCTGTAGTCTCTGGTGGGTTGAGAGGGTAGACTTTACAGTTGAGGGAGGACGGCGCGTCGGGTTTGAGCGTGATTACGTGGTCCTCGTTTTGGGCCAGTGGGAAACATTGAGCGGCCTCTTCTGAGAATACGACTTGGTGCTTCTGGTATTCTTCGGGGATTTCCGGGGTTTGCATAGGTTTTGTTTGGGCTGCGCGTTCGGCCCATTGTTGTGCGATGTTATTGATATTTGGGACTCCTCTTCGTTGTTTGCTCGTTTTCCTGCGTGGTGTCCCCTTTCCTCCGATTTGGTTCGTCGGTGGGTGGTCTTTTGCGTTCTTCGATGGTGAGTCGTAAGTTTGTTTGTGGTGGTAACCGGCCGTTTCGATGATGATGCTTTCTCCCCTCAGCGTGTTGTTCGTCCAATCGATTTGTGGGTCGAAAGTTTGGAACCAGGGGTGGCCTAGTATGAGTCTGTCTCTCCCAAGGTTCACGACGAAGAATCTCTGTTTTTCCGTTCGGTTCCCCCTTCTGACACATAGGTTGCAGTAATGCGTGATGGTGCCTGCTTGGTTGGTCGTGCCGTCCACGTTTTTTACTATTCACGGGTTCTGCAATGGCTGGGTGCCCATTCCCAGCATCTCGATTGTTTGTCTGTCAGCAAAGTTTTCCGTGGCGCCGCAATCCAGCAGTGTCTCGACTTCGGTCTTTTTGTGCCACATGTTAAGAGTCGCAAGTACTGTCATTGAGTCGTTCTTGGTACTGTACATATGGCTGATCTCTGCCTTACTCTCGACTGTCAGAGTTCGGCATTTCAAAAATCCTTGTCTCCCATGTACTGCTTGTCCAGCCACGCTCCGCGTTCGTCTTCGCTCATCCTGTTAAGGATGGTGCTGAGCTGTTGTTCGATGGTGAGCGGGCTCTCCGGTTTCGAGTCATTGACCGGTTTGACAGGGGTGATTGCCGAGTCGTTTTTCTGGGGTGTGGAGTCTGTGGCGCGGGCTGCTGCAGGCTGGCGCGGGGCTGTGTTGTTCTGGGCGCTCTTCATGGGGCAGTTGCGGGCCATGTGACCCTGTAGGCGGCAACGGAAACATCGGCCTTCGGTCGACAGCTTCTTGCGTTCGTCGTCCGTCAGCTTGGTAAGGGGTTGCGACGGAACGTGGGATGTGGTGGCGGCGTCGACGTCCATTGGGACGACACTGTTGTTACGGGTCGAGGTGCGTGGGGCAGTGGTACTCTGGTATTGTTGGTTGCCGCGATTCTGACGTGTGTTGTTGTTAGAGTTGTTGAAATTGTTGCGTGGGCCAAGTCCCGCGCTGTCGATCTCTCTCAGGCGGTTGGTCTCCGCCCTGGCGTGTTCCTTCCACTCCGCCATGGTTTCCAGGAGTTTGTCGCGGTTCAAGATGTGACGATGGATGCTGGTTTGGAGGCCCGACTTGAAGCGGGTGATCATGCCCTTGGCGTTGGGTTCCCACTCCGCATCTGCGGCCAGGCGTTCGAATGTGGCGATGTAAGTGTCAATGTCCCGCTTTTCCATTCGCAGGTCCATTAACTGGTCGTATGCGTTTTGTGTTTTTGCAGTATCTTTCCACACCAATTTGAAAGCCGTCTCGAATTCGGTCCAGAGGGCCTCGTCCATCTCGGCGAGTGGATTGGTGGTGCGGGTAAGTTTGGCTTCAAGAGTTGCTTCTTCGGAGTCGACCCATGCGTCGACATTGGGACCGCGCATGTACGACAACGCGTGGATCACGCAGTTGAAGGGGTTTGACATTGTGTCGACGTTGCGATTCAAGGTTTTGAAGCATTTGAACTCTCGTAGAAATGCGTCGCTTTTCAAGCAATTACCGGTGAAGATGGCTGGTGGGACGCCTCGAAGGCCTCCCGAACTTGGGGGTGGATTCACCGTACCGCCGGTGCTCCCTGATGATGCCATGACTGGTTGTATTGGTGCGGCTGTCACGGTGCGCGAAGTGGACACTTACTATACAGTGATGACCCCTTAGTAAGTTGTAATGTGTCATGGACTTCTCGTATCAGTCAGCACAGTAGTACGATATCACATGCCGATGTGGCATGACTCAGTACTAGTACAGCGATAATAGGGTTTGAGCTATTTACGCTACTAGTAGTACAAGATTCATGGGGAGCTTTAAAGCCATACCCCTTATGTATAAATAGTGGACATCTGTGAAACTGGTACCTGTCAAAGCTGTCAAGGACCGGTCTGGACTGGTCCTTGACAGCTTTGACAACCTCAACTTTTACAGATGGAAGTTGAAGACCAGAAACCGCATTCTGGTCTTCTTCAATAGCCATCGCATTCCTCTTCTCCTCTCCTGTCCTATCTGCTTAGTCGCTTGTCTCCGCTTGAGCAAGTCGAACGTCAGCTAAAAGCCTAGTGGACTTGAAGCCCTAGTGCTCGCTACAGTCACGAGCTTCAAAGCCGTGTATCTGTGTCATGTGACTTGAGATCGCGAATCCGCTAAGTCGTTAAACACCCTTTCGAAGTCCAAGTCGGACTCACGCCAGTGGCGGCGTTACAGCGGCGGTGTGTGTTGGTGCGGGGGTGACTATTGATGTTGGGATTACAGGAGTTTGACCGCTCAAGACTGTGGTTGCGATCGCGGGGAGGACGACGGGTGCGGGTGGTGCGGTGTCAAGGGGGAGCGATCCCTGTAGGGATGCAATGGGGGTAAGTGCGGCAGTGAGGACGTTGACATCGGTTGACACGGCGGCGACGGGTTGTCTTAGGAGGCGGCCCTCGCGTTTGAGGGTTCGGAGTTGATTGAAGGTAGGTAAGCCGAGGTGGTCAGGGACTGCTTCGAGTGCTTGGAGTTGACCGTTGACTAGGTCTACGCCGTGCCACTGGAAGTTGGCGAGGGCGACTCGGAAGGATGCGTTCGAACAGGGGTTGGGTCGGAAGTAATACCCTTCTCCGAGTCTGGGGGTGTGAGACCAGAAGGCTGATCCCCGGGCTTCGTCTGAGAGGTCAGGGTTCTGGGGCGGAAGTAGGAAGGGGTAGACTGAGGTGTTATCCTCGGGGTCTGAGTCAGAGTCCTGTGTCAAAAGTCCAAAGTGGTTCGACGTGATGGGCTATCCCCTTCATCTGTAAAAGTTGAGGTTGTCAAAGCTGTCAAGGACCGGTCCAGACCGGTCCTTGACAGCTTTGACAGGTACCAGTTTCACAGATGTTGGAGCTGGGGTGGGTACTGTGGTGCGAGGTTCTGGGGTACTGGGGTTCAAAGTGGTGCGACGAGTTGTCACTGTAGGTAGCTTTGTCTTATGTCAAGGCTCAAGGGGCCTTTGCGCGCGATGTGCGCAAGTCAAGGGGATTCTACTAAGGCAAGCCTTGGTGGATCTGAGTGTGAGACTTGGTATAGCCCAAGTCACAAGGCTTCGATGTTGGTTCCCAGATTAAGGGAAACCTAAGTAAGGGATGAGAGAGGAGAAGGGCACTCAGATGGACGAGTCAACAAGGCAATGGTTATTGAGAAAAGACAAAGACAAGCTAAAGTCTACTGTGCTATCCTATGGGGTTTATATAGTCAAGCTGGGCGTGGCTGTACTATGACTAAAGTAATAGGAATGAGTCACAGGAATTACAGAAGGGTCAATGTGAGTCACATATCCTAGTAGGATCCAGGTCCTAGGATGACTAATGGTACAGTAGATGAGTTGTTGTGTAAAGGTGAGCATAAGTAAAAAGGAAAAATGGGGTCGGATCATGACATCTCAGTACTTCCACAATGTGCATCTGTGAAACTGGTACCTGTCAAAGCTGTCAAGGACCGGTCTGGACCGGTCCTTGACAGCTTTGACAACCTCAACTTTTACAGATGCCTGTAAAGGCTTGCAGGGTACATCATCGGTGCACCTAGAATTGAGGAGGGGCTGCGGTGCCGTCTTCAACTCTTCGTCACAATTTCAAGTCCTCTCACATGACTTGAGATGAAGACAGTCCTCTCTCTAAAGCTGATTTTCTGACAAATTGTATGTGACACAAGATGTGAAGATGGATGGTGCAACTATAGACATGAGGAGGGCCCGAAGGGCCCTCCGAATTTCTAGTAATCATAATATATATATGTAACACCAGAGAACCATTTCCATGCTTTGACTAAATTGACTTACACAACACCAACACTGTCACTGAAACCAAAAGGCATAACTCAGACAAGCAAGGTTACAGTAGACAAAGTCGACGCCTAGTTGTATAGAAATTACTGAATTTGTGCTGTGCAAAGCAGCATTATTCTCAGTAGAAAAGAAAAAGTCCAAGTCTACTCACTCTTGCTTTCCGTAGATAAGTGACCTTACCCCCAACTGCCTCGTCATCCCTGCCGTCGCGCACGCCTTTTCTTCGCCGCCTCCGATCGCGTCAACGGCCGCTCTAAGAGCGTTTTTATCCCCCCGATTCTCGTGCCTCATCGTCACAGTCATAGTCGAGGGAATCGGTTCCGGAGCGCCTCTGAGTGCCCCACGACCAATGCGCTCCGCACAACCTTGCGCCCGAGCGCGCCCTCAAACAGCGCGTCAATCTCGTCCTCTACCATCGAGACGTCGCGCTTACGCTTCTTGCGCGCCTTCCCACCAGGCGCCGGTTTCTCGACGCCGCTGGTCGTCCCGACGTAGGGCACTGACGCTGGTGCGGGAGCGGAGGAAGTGACACAGCCAAACGTAGATGCAAACACAGACGGTGTAGCGTGCAAGCGACGCCACTCTTCCGGCTTACGCTGCAGCAACGACAAACCGAGTCCGCGTGTGAAGGACCGGGCGAATTGCGAGGCCGCGAGACGCGCGGCATGAGGGAGCAACGCGCGCGCGAGCTCCCCCTATGTCGAAACAACAAAGAAAAAGGACTGCATCGGCGTCTGTCGCTTCAAAGTGCAGGCGACATCTGCGTACCTTGAGATACGGGTCCGCCGCTGCCCAGCAGCGCGCACCGACGCGCGCCCCAATACGGTCGTCGATCACGTCTGCGAAATGCGCCTCCAGGGCACGGAGCAAGGAGCGGCGCGCACGTGGTGGGGTCGTTGCGCCGTCGATGATGGCATCGAGCACCCGCGAGCCTGCAGGGTGATGTGTGAGTGCAAGTAGCTCTTGCGGCTGCAACGACTCGATGCTGTAATGCCGGCGGTCAAAGCGCAGAACGAAACCTTGTTTGCAGAGGGCGCACCTGTCTAGCACGAGCGCATTGTGAGGCGCATGGAGGCGCAGGAGTGATTGCACCAGCAGAGCGCCGGAAGTTGTCGGCTCGAGGGGGTCAGTAGCAACTTCCCGTGGTGGTCTTCCCGAATGCCTTTTGGGATGATCTCCTGATGATTCGTGATCTGGTGGCGTCGTGGCCTTCGCCTTGACAACAGCGGCATACTCCTAGACGAGACGTTATCGGCCGCCTACATGTCCACGTCACTTGCGTACCGATTTACTCTTGAGAGAAAGTGCCCAGGGAACAAAAGCCTTTCGGTCTTCCTCTGTGTTGACCTCGAATGCAAAACAGATTGCCTGCGCAGGTATCATGTGATAAAAGTACAGTGCAAGCATGGGTCAGCAAACCTCGCAGACTTCTTCCTCGAGGATGGTCAACACAGCTGCGCGTTCGATCAATGCGCGCAATATACCAATCCGTGACTCTATGAATCAATCAGCATCGCGAGCTGGTAAAAGATGGGGTCTACCTACGGCGAAGCTTGCCCAGCGAGTCTCGCAACTCGTTGAGAGCGTACGACAATTGCTCGACCTTGGCACGCTCAAGGGCCTTGGCGACGACGAAATTCGCTACGGGATGTATGGAGAGCTTTCTGAGGTTGCGCTCAAAATACGTGGTCCAGAGTATGCAGAAAACTGGCACCGGACAACGTGAGACGAGGATCTCAAGAAGATGGGAGGATGTTGGGTCTCGCAGAAGTGTGACAAGGTAGTCGCTGGCTTGGGGCACAAAGGAGGGATCATCGTCTGTCGAGGTAAGGCAGGATTAAAAGGTGTCAATCCACGAGAAATAATGGCCGTACGATATCTGGAGATCAAACCAACTAGGACATGGTCCATGAGGGAGCCCGGCTCGTCTGAGAGGCCCTGGTCTGCCTCCATCTCCAGCGCCATCTACGAAATGGTCAAGCGACAACTTTCAACCAACAATGATCGCGCCGTACCTGCAGGACAGGGCATGCAACCTTGTTCGCAGCCAGCGAGCGAACCTCGTTCTCGTCGAGGGTTGTCCTCAACGTTGTGACATACCTCTTTGCAACCTCGCGAAATTCCACGGGGTGCGCCCTCTCTGCGCTAGCTTTGCCCTTGTCTGTGGTGTCACCAAAGATGGACGTCAATGGACCCTGCCTTGCCTTCCACGCCGCGCTCTTCCTCGAGCGTACGAACGCCTGAGACCTATGCGGAGCAGAAGAGCCGAAGAGATGCGGGCAGAGGAGAAGAAACAGCGCGCGGACGACATGAGAGGCAAATTGGTCCATTATGAGGGCCGGTAAAGACGGCAAAATCTCCTGGGGAGTAGAAACAAGGTTGTTGGTTCCGTGCCTACTATACATGGGGATAACGCGACGCACCTCGGAAAAGTCGAGGATCAGCTGCGTCAGTGTGCGGAGCTGGCCCTTGTCGGACGAGTCCTCCACTTTCGGTAGCACGCCTCGAGACTAGGGTGATGACACACATCTCAGCCCTAGCGCAAGTCACCCCCGAAAAGTCAACGTACCTCTCGAGCTATTGTGCTTGCAGCTACATTGAGCAGCGTTTGGATGACATGGGAAGCAAAACGGTGTTTGATCAACAACTCATATCTGCCGACCGCGAGTGAGAAAAGCAAACGACAAGCATATAACAATCCGGGCTTACGATCCCGTGAGGCTGTCCACGAATACCCTGCGCACAAAGTCATCCATAGAATAGGCCATGCGCTCAAGTCCTCCAGCACATTCAGGATCAGTCGCTAGCTCGCGCTCCTTTCCGGATATCTCCTGCAGAGCGGCCATCAAAAACATCCTTTTGTCTAAACAAGGATGCTGGGATTAGCCTGCTAAGAAGCGTGAAAACAATGTTTGCGTACTTTCGTTCGAGTCGATATCTTCGATGCCCTCTGCGTCACCCCAGTCCTGCTGCCATTCCTTCAGCTGGTCCTCGACGGTCCTGAAATAGGCCTTCATCTCTGGGTCGACATAGCCGAATGGTGCTTCAGAGTCGACCTGATCTTGACTGGAGTTCGGCGGACGGGATACAATCCATGATGGCCCGCTCGATGGGCCATCCTCAATTAGTTCCGGCTGTGGCTGAGCGTTGGGTTCAGACTTTTTATGCCTCTTCCCTCTTTTCCTGAGGTCCTTTGGCATGAGCGATGATTTACCGGGCCGATGACCGGAGCAATTGGAATGATATTGCTTCACGTGACTGAAGGGCTTGGTCTCAACGCGATGGCACCCAAGAGCTGTGCACTCTGCCGAAATGCCAAAGCAATCCTGAGACGCCCAAAGACTGGGCAGCAAATATGCAAGGACTGTTTCTTTAGGGTATTCGAAACCGAAGTACACAACACCATCACAGAGGCGAGGCTCTTCAAACAGGGAGACAGCGTCGCCATCGGGGCATCGGGGGGAAAAGGTGGGTGCGTATGCTTCTGCTTTCTTGCTATCTACAAACCAAGTATATGCGCAGACTCAACTGTACTCGCCTATGTCATGAAAACACTGAACGAGCGGTACCAGTACGGCCTGAACCTCTTCCTCCTCTCGATCGATGAAGGCATAACTGGCTACCGCGATGACTCACTGGAAGTGAGCCCGTAGTTGCCACACACCTACGACCCAACCTCATCCGCGATCTACCACAGACCGTCAAGCGAAATCAACAGCAATACGACATGCCGCTCAAGATCCTCTCTTACCACGAGCTCTACGGATGGACGATGGACCGCGTCGTCTCTACCATCGGAAAGAAAAACAACTGCACGTTTTGCGGCGTCTTCCGTAGGCAAGCGCTCGACCGCGGCGCCGCTACTCTTGGCGTGGATCACATCGTTACAGGCCACAATGCAGACGACATCGCCGAGACGGTGCTCATGAACAGTGCGTCAGTCCCTAACCCTCCGAAAACGGACGGAAGACCTCACATCGGCGGGCAGTCATGCGGGGCGACATCGCGCGGCTCGGTCGATGTACCGCAATCTGCACACAGGGCGAAGACACGATACGGCGGTCCAAGCCCTTCAAGTACGCGTATGAGAAGGAGATCGTTATGTATGTCTGGCGCTCTCCCTCCTTCCGTTCACTCACGCGACGACGGGCGCAGGTACGCGTACTTCAAGAAGCTAGACTACTTCTCTACAGAGTGCATCTACTCACCGGACGCGTACCGCGGGCACGCGCGGGCGTTCCTGAAGGATCTCGAGGCGGCGCGGCCCAGCGCGATCATCGACATTATCCACTCTGGCGAAGCATTCGAAGTGAAGGACGAGGTCCGCGCGACACAGAAGGCGCAGCGTGCGTACCGTTCCACCTCTGCTGCCCGAAATAATTGTCGTCTCGTATGTGCTGACGAGTTACTTGTCTGCATAGAGACGTGCATACGCTGTGGATATATGTCCAGCAACGACCTCTGCAAAGCCTGCTCTCTGCTCGAGGGCCTTGAGCGCGGGATCGCTGCGATCGTACGCCTACTCGCGTCTTTTGTCTTGCTGGTGTCCTTATTATGCCTTCACAGACCGACAAAGGTCGCCGGAAGCTAGAGGCACAAGGGCCGGCACCTGACAACCTCCGAACGATACCTTACTTCCACCCGCCAAATAATACTATAACGAATGATAGTCCAGAGCGATCACAAGTCAATGATTGATTGTATCATAATACGTCTCTATGTCATACTTTTATGTATACGGGTATGTAAAGCAGGATATATCAAGGTTTTAAAAGACAGCCTCCTATTCGGGCTTCCCCCCCACTGTCAGGAAAGACTGATACAACCTCTCGCACCGGTCCACCAGAACTTCTCCCTCCTTCTCGTACTTAGGTAACGCATATAACGGCGAGAGCGCAACACTACTGTGCCCCATGCGATCTGTGACGGAATGCAATTGGGCCGGGAACAAACTCTGTTCTCCCACCTGCTCCTCCTTCCTCTTCGCTGCCGGTGTCCCTGTGGTAGCGAGAAAGATCGGAATAAACGCGAGTGGCGCCAGGCAGACGTGGACGGCAGCAGCGGCACCATTCCATGCCGAGATGTTGTGGTGTATCGAACCGAACCATCGCGCCTACGAAACGCACACGCCCATCCGACTCAGCGAAAACCGGACCGAACCGAAGGCCTCAATATAGGAAAGGTAACGCACGAGATAGAAAACAACCCATTTGACTTTGGCCGAGAAGCTCCCGATGAGCGCCGCGTCGATCAATGAGTAAACCACGCCAGGGTGCACGGCGATGTGCCGCACAGCAGCAGTTGGAGAAGACCCTGCGCGGCGGGCAAGCTCGGCGCACAGGAGGTCGGTTTGGAATTTGGTGCCCTCGTACGGCCGATCGCTCTTCACGAGCTGCCAATCGTCCGCGTCGAATACCTCAGCGCGCGTCTCGAGCGATGACACCCACACGACGCGTGCAGGGCCGAAACCTGATCGCGTCTGCGACGCCGCGAACTTCGTCTCGAGCGCACGAGACTGCCCACGGGAGCACCTCAGCACGTAGATACGGACATCGCAGAGGGAGGACGCACGATGACATAGTGCCCGAACACGTTGCACTGCCATGCCCACCCGAGCCCATCATCGCTCATTATCCCGGTGCGCTGGATGTTGTAGCGCGGGTGCGTCACAAACTCAAACAGGTTGAGCTGAAACAGGTCTTCAAAGAACTGCCGGAACACCAGTGGCCACGAGATGCGCAGAAAAGGCGCAACGCCGGCGTTGCACACGAGGTGCGACACGTACGGGTACCTATACGCGCCGATCAACACGGTCCGTCAAGACCGGGAGCAAAACGCACGAAATAGGGAGAGCGACTCACGTGCGCGCTACTTCATCCGCAAACGCGAGCGTACTCTGAACAGACGCCAGGTCAAGCAAGTGGATCGCGACGACGAGGTTCTTGCAGAATGCAGCCAGGCGCTCTGCCCTTCCTGGTGTGCTCTGCTGCAGCTGCGCGACGTCCTTCTCGAACTGCTCCAGCAGCTGCGCGCGCGCCGCCTCCGCTCGCTGCCGGCTACGACATGCCATGATGAGCGTCAGTCCCGCGGATGGATACGCGACATCTGCTACATCTGTGGCAACTGAGAGAGGAAACAGGGGGCGCGCGTCATCTGGGCTATTTTGTGCAAGGTTGTAGAGCAGCCTGCGACAGATTCCGAAGCCGACACCGCTACAAATGGGTGTGAGCCACATCACTCTGAAATTAAAGAAAATAGACGTACTTGTTTGCACCAGTAACGATGATGATTGGATGCGCTGGCTCGGTCGTTGTGGAAGACATGTCCAGCGTGGCCTCATATGTTGCCTGTCCTAATCTGGGCGTTATGTAAGCCTCAACTCACGCCTGCCTTTCTGCAGAGCTTTCAGCTTTGTCCCTGGCGCCGGGCACTATGCTAGTACTATATGAGACTGCGATGGGCTTTGCCCTCTTCAAGCTGACCGACTCGGCGAAGCTCACTGACCCGGATCTTTATAAAGAGTTTGAGACGCCAGAGAGGGCAAACGGACTGTGCGTGCCAAGTCCATTGGATAGGTCGATGTGTTTGTTAACGTCTGGTATATTCTACCCTAAACACAGGTTGAAATTGAAGTCTCTGCATCGATTCACGTCGACGGCAGTCGCAGTTGAAGAAATCACCGCAATGCAAGAAGGGAAGCTCGGAAAGGGTCTGAAGGAGTTTCTGAGCAAGTTCATCGTGGAAAAGGGCAAGAACAAGGAAGCGTTGGTTGTGGTAGACCCGAAGCTTGGTGCGTCTCCTATAGTTCCGCCGCGTGCCTATGCATAATCATCTCTCGTCTCTAGCACGCCCGATCAGTAAAAAACTGGGAATAAAAGTGATCTCGGACATAGACACTCTCGACCTCTTCCGTGGTATTCGCAGTCAACTGACCGCGCTTTTGAATGGCCTCGATCCAAAAGACCTCGCCACGATGAGCCTTGGACTCAGCCATTCTCTATCCCGGTGCGTGTCTTTGTCCGGCGCTGACGAGCAATCACTCAGGTGGTGTAGGTTCAAGCTGAAGTTTTCCCCGGACAAAGTCGACACCATGGTTGTTCAAGCCATCGCATTACTCGATGATCTTGACAAAGAGGTTAACATCTACTCGATGCGCGTGAAGGTCCGCCTTCGCAATTTAGGTTCCAGCAGTCGGAAGGTTGACTTTTCTTAGGAATGGTACGGTTGGCATTTCCCGGAGATGGCGAAAATTCTGTCAGACAACCTGGCATACGCGAAGGTCGTGAAACTGATGGGTAATAATCAACCTGGTGCCGTTCTCGCTCGATTCTTATCGTATCGTAGGCTTCAGAACCAATGCCGCCGCGACCGATTTCGC
Source organism: Lactarius hengduanensis (assembly GCA_021525025.1). Classification (NCBI taxonomy): domain Eukaryota; kingdom Fungi; phylum Basidiomycota; class Agaricomycetes; order Russulales; family Russulaceae; genus Lactarius; species Lactarius hengduanensis. Next base: position 5,615 of record JAKELI010000306.1, on the reverse strand, counting down.
CGCAATCCTCCCAGAAGATTTGGAAGCCACCATCAAGGTGGCATCAGAAATATCCATGGGAACGGAGATCTCGGATTCTGATCTCACACATATTCACTCACTCTGTGATCAGGTCATCTCGATCTCAGAGTACCGAACACAACTATCCGAGTACTTGCGCAATCGCATGATCGCCATCGCGCCGAATCTTACCGTTCTTGTCGGCGAGCTCGTCGGCGCACGGCTAATCTCCCATGCGGGTTCTTTGTTGAACCTAGCAAAACACCCCGCAAGCACAGTCCAAATCCTCGGCGCCGAAAAAGCTCTTTTTCGCGCGCTTAAAACGAAGCACGACACGCCGAAATACGGGCTCATATACCACGCCTCCCTGGTTGGCCAGGCGCCGCCAAAACTGAAGGGCAAGGTTCGTGGTCTCCCCTGACGTATCTCCGCACGGCCCCGGCTAAATCTACATTTGCAGATGGCGCGAATGGTCGCTACGAAAACCGCGCTCTCCGTGCGCGTCGACGCGCTGACGGACGTAGACGAGAAGTCCACGCCGACCGCACCCACAATCGGTCTCGAGAATCGCGCCAAGCTCGAGGCGCGTCTGCGCGCACTGGAGGCGGAGGGCGACGCCTCGGGAATGCGGCGCTTTGCCTCGGGGCCCAATCAACAGAAGCGCGTCAAGCCGGGCCCCGCCGTACCCACGTACAACCCGGCGGCGGACGCAGTCGGGCTGGTCAGCACCCAGCGTGAGCCAATGGAGACTGCGGTGAAAGCGGCATTGGACGTGAAGGAGGAAAAACGGCGGGCGAAGGAAGAGCGGCGCGCAAAACGGCGGGGGGAAAAGGCAAAGGCGGAAGAGGCCGATGAGGGCGAGGCGGATGCTATGGAGGTGGATGATGCAGACGAGAAGGACAAGAAGAAGCGCAAGCGGCGGAAGAGCGATGACGTGCCTGTACTGCCTGATGGCGCTGTCCCAATGGTGCGCGACCCCTGAAGTTCCTGATCACTTTTTCTAACTTCTGGATCCTAGGAGGACGTAGAGACAGAGGCAGATCGCAAGGCGCGAAAGCAGGCGAAAAAGGCAGAGAAAGCCGCTAAGAAGACGGCAACTCAAGCTGTTAAAAAAGAAAAATAGATGTACGCATCTACAGCGAGGTCGCCTTTCCTCTCATGAACTACTACTAGTGTATGACGTGACGTTGCGCGGCGCTGAACTAACACAGGGGATTTGAGGACACCCCTATTGTTGCAATCATAAATAAAATGAAGGGGGACAAGAAATATAAATATTGAGGGAACATCAGTACACAGCAAGGGGGGTCAAATTCTGTTAAAATTGCATGGGGTAGGTAAATTTTTTTAAGGGATTTTGGTTGACCCCCACGTTATAAGGCTAGCCTTCGGGCTGAGCCTGAAACCATTTATTTTTCTTTATTTTCATTTCACCCATTTGATTGCCTCGGCCACGCAGCCTTTCTCGGTGTACCTTTGTCTCAGTTCGCTTCCCTTCTTACTTTTTCCTCTTTTAAGTACAGAACTCTTTTTACTTAAACTGGACTTTTACTTTTACTCTCAAAAAACCCATGCAATAGCAGTGCTCAGTTGCCCTTGCTTTTCCCCCTCTCTTAGTGTGGATATCCTGGAAGTCAGGCCCAAACACAGGCACTCGAAGGACAACTCTCACTATCTCTTCCCATCTTTTCTGGCTGCTTCTCTTCCCCTCCTTTCTCCTTAACCACCCTCTGCCCATGTTTACTCATGCACACACTTTTGAGCACGTTCAACATACCACCTAAAAAAGGAAACTTATACCAAAAAAGGAAAATTTTGGGGGCCACAAGTGAGCAGTGTGACTCCAAGATGTGAGAGGAGGGAAAAAAACTCCTTTCACTCCAACCACCATCATGCCACCTAAACCCAAACCCCCTGCCCCACATATCACCATTCAGCAAATTGCTGACATGCTCAACTCTGTTGTCGCTGGACTTAACGAGCTCCTCGCTCTTACTCCGGAACTCTCAGGGGAAGCCCGCCACACTCTCAACTCATTCCTCACTACCCCCTCCATTGTCAACATCATGGGGACACCTACCCCTACCACTACAACGACCACTCTCCCACCTACCTTGCTTAAGGACATGAAGGACATTAAAGCATCCCTGGCAGCGCTTCATAAAGTGATGGTGACCGCCACCCAAACCAGCAAAAACAGCACACCCAAACCTCAATCAGGCAGCCTGCAGGAGCCCATACCAAAGCCCTTCAGCAGATCCGTATCCACCTTTGCCAAAGCTGCTGCCCTTCCACCCCGCCCCAGCGTGGTGATAAGCTTAGCTGACACTAACTGGAATGGATCTAGGCCCTCACCAGCCCAGATTTGTGAAGGTATCAACAACACCCTGGAACATGCCCAGAACGACCTGGCCCGCGTGTCCACCGCAAGGTGGACAGTGTAACGTTCCTTCCTGGACGTTTGACTCAACTTGAGTCTCGTATACCTGTTTGCTGCTGCAACCGCGTTGTAATACCGTAGGGGCGTTCGACGACTGTCGATGATGGTAGAATAGAGGAAAGTGGACAGTGGCTGGTCAGGCTCCGAAAGCACACTGAAGATGATGAAGGTGGAGGGACGGGTCTCCGAGGTCACACCAGCGAGCGACGAGGTGATCGATGTGGTTCGTATTCGCAAGATGGATAGCGCAGTACTACTGGCCTGGCTCCAAGAGGGAAGGTATTCACAAAGATATCAAAGCTACCGCTCTAAGGCGCAAGTAGCTGTCTACTTATACACAATAGGGGGGCTTTGAAGCCCAGCCCTAACTCCGAAACCCTAATACGAGTGTCCAATGGCATAAGGCTCTCGTATAGTATCAGTCATCCATTCATACAGTAGTCAGCGGTCATCAGTCATCCGCTATGTGTATCAGTCATCCAAATCTCGATTCGTACCGTATTGTATCAGAGGCTAGACCAGTCCGGGCACAAGCTCATCCGGGCTCTTCTGGGCGAGTCGAGGCAGGCCATGTGCCAGGGTCACGTGACGGCCGTACTTCAGGACCTATTCCCAAGGCTCCTGACAGCGGTTCTGAGGCGGGGAGGGAGATCAATTGCTCACCAGACGTCCCGCTCTCGCGTTATCCTCTAGGGCTTCTATAACTGCCCATACTCTCTCCTGCACGCGTGGGTCTTCTTCGGCTTGCCAGTTCCACCAAGGGTCTTCAGGCGTGTTGGCGGACTCCACAAAGGGGATGTCGGCGGTCGGCGTGTAGTCACGTGGAGAATCACGTGCCGGCGAGGGTGAAACCGTGACAGACAGCGCGTGACAACCTGGTCCTGACACTGGCAGGCAGCCCTGCCACCACGGCGCAAAGTCTCCAATTGGCCACTCCCACCATACATCAGCATTTCTCCGAGAGTTACCCTGACTCTCATGTCACCCTCCCCACACTCATCTGTAAAGTGGGACCTGTCAAAAGCTGTCACCGACCGGTCCTGACCGGTCGGTGACAGCTTTTGACAGGTCCCACTTTACAGATGCTCCACGTTCGACCTAACGTCAAATGGTCAAAACTTCTCATTAACAGTGTCCCCACTGGAGTTTCCCCTGATTCACATGCTTACACCCCCAATGAATGCCACGCTGCACTAGTCGAGAACAACCCCGCCTACGCCTCACTCCTAGGGATCACAACGGGTCACCCTGGGGTCATTCTGGGGCCACCTGGACCCATACCTGGAGGAAACCCATACCCGCAGTCACGGGTTCGGGTTACCCAGAGAAAGGGTATGGGTTACATCAGGGAAAACCTCCCCTGCTTATTGGCGATACTGGAGTGATAAATAAGTGATTATTTTGATTCTGGAGATCCTGCACTGATTATTTTGATTCTGGGCAATTCTGGGCAAATAATTACAACCACCTGCCTGATGTGGTAACTACCTATTTGGGTGAGCAGCAAAGTAAGACCATATGAAGATAGTCAGTTCCTTGGGCGTGGGAATCAACCAAGCTCACTGGACTGGACTGGACTAATTCGGACGGGACCACAATCACGCTTAGTCAAGGTCCCATTTTGGAAGGTTTGGAACTCCACTCATCCGAAGTCGCCCGCTTACTCCGCTTGTGCCCCAATGTAGCAGGGTGATTTGCAGAGTGATGGCATCACCGCCCACCGCCCATGGTCAGGAGCTCTGCTGCCCATGTTGTGCCCATGTCCACTATGGCTAGCTCAGTGTGAGGGCACCAATGAATGGCGGAACATACTTATACGCACACTTAAGAGATTTTCCTACTCCATTTCTCGCTCCTCCCACAGTTTTCCTCAAGCCTGTTTCGTGCCAGTGCTGGATCGCGAGCACTCTTGTAACGCCACCACTGGCGTGAGTCCGACTTGGACCGTGAAAGGGCGTTGACGACTTTAGCAAATTCGACGACTTGATGGTCACGTGACACGAATACACGGCCTCGAGGTGCACGTGATCGTAAGGGGCACTAGGGCGAGTTCCACTAGGCGTATACTGATAACGACTTGCTCTACTAGAGACAAGCGGACGAAGTAGCAGACACACAGGAGAGGGAATAGGAGAGGAGGCACGATGGCTATTGAAGAAGACCAAGATGAGGATCCTTGGTCTTCGATGCGTACTACTTATACATGAGGAGTGTAACGTCTACCACGGACGTTTGCCTGACTTAGGCGTCTTGGGTTGTGGCGATCCGATTCGAGTAGTAGAGCCGGTTAGCAGGGGTCTCGGGATGACGGGCTGGATGAGGGAATAGACGTTCCTCTGGTCCTGCTCTGTATCCGTGAAGATCGTCTCCTTGTTGTACTCCGATAGGTGGATCGGAAAGGATCTTCAAGTCGTCCCAAGAGTCGTGATCGACGATATAGAAGAAGGTGTAGGGACGTGCGACTCGTTCGTTGAGATAAAGGAACACTCGGTGATATGTAGCGTCCAAAGGATATTCCACTGCCCACGGGGGACTTGGGATAAGTCACGGGGATCCCTGGTCTAAGGGGATATGCCGGACGACTCACTTAAAGGGGGATTCCCTCTAGCGCAGATGTGAATGAGAAGAGTGGTATTCGAAGAAGACCAAGATGCCGTTCTTGGTCTTAACTTAGAACTACTTTATACAGATACGCGCGGGCTTTCAAGCGCCGCTTCAAGTACTACTAGCCTATAGCGTAAGTAGAGCAAACCCTAGTACAGCTATCCTAGTAGTGAGTCATGATCCGAGCCGTTATCGTACACTATCACATGCGCCGGAGCTTACCCGGCTGACTGATCAACTAAGTCCATGACTATATGCTGCTGACGCGGTGTCATACCCTTGTACGTCAGTGTCCACTTCCGGGCCGAAGCGCTCCATTAGTCCGAACCATAACAAGGAGGGGTCGCTTTAAAGCTCCCCTTGAACCGAGACGACTAGTAGCATAAGTAGCTCGAACCCTACTACAGCTACTACTAGGAATGAGTCAGAGCGTCACCACAAACATGTGATACTCTGGCTGACTGATACGAGGTCCGTGACTGATTACTACTTACAAAGGGAGTCACCACCGTATAGTAAGCGTCCACAAGCCGGATCGTGACAACTCTGAGTCGCAAGCTGAGTCATGTCT